>JAOWBW010001700.1:0-219493 GCA_026119855.1 Campanula takesimana | reverse complement strand
CGAGCTCCTCTTCTCAAAAGCCGCAAGATCACAACGCTCCCGAAGATCCTCTACTTGTCCAACTCAAAGAAAACTCAAGCAACATCTCTATTTGGAACTCATTGCTGTTGGTAGTGGTGCCCTAGGCACATTAAAAACGTTGAATTGTTATCATTTATTTCATATCAATAAAGAGATGCTTTGATTATTATGTTGTTCATGTTACTTATAATAATCCCCGTCCTGGTGCTTGTTAAGCACTAGTATAAAGGCTAAATGATCATGGGATGATCATGTTAGATTTATGGTACTTGTTTGGAACAAGGTACTGGACTTGACCCGCTGCATGAGTTTTATGTCATGGTCTATGTCATACATATATCTCATATTAGTTATGTCATTGAATCCTTAGACATGAAGTTATTATAGTCTTCCACTTGATGAACATTGTGTTTGACATATTCAAACGCTACCTTAACACGGTAGTTATAAAGGGTATGATTGGCACAATCGGATTCCCGTTGGAAGAATAATAAGCTAAATGGATTTGTCCCTCCACGGAGAGATGTCAAGCTTGGGCCCCTCGAAGGAATGATGTTGATGAAATGTTCGGCGGACTCAAATGGATTGATTGGATCAATAGCATTGAATTATCAACATATTCGGAATCGAGAAAGTATTGAACAAAACAAGTTGACTGTTTGACCATGACTTGTGTTCAATGACATCGTGGACAAAGGGATTGTGACATATTCTAAAGGAATGCGAACTTGTATCTAGTTACACTATTTGGGTGGTATGACGGTTTGCTAGAACCTAATCATATCTTATGAGTTCATGTTTGAGCCATTGCCAACTTAGTGTAATCCTAGAGGGTCCACACACAAATAGAACGAATCATAAAGGACTGAATTGGAATTATGGAAAATGTCAGGTTTTTGCTCTGGCACGGTCGTGCGCCTTAAAATGGCACGGCCGTGTGCCATAAATCCAAACCAAGGCAAAGGCTCGGTCCGTTTTGGCACGACCGTGCCAAAAATAGGGGCACGACCGTGCCAATATTCGGGGAAGGTCTGGCAGGTTCGACCCATTGGCACGACCGTGCCAAATAAAGGGGCACGACCGTGCCAAATTCCTGCAGAATAAGGACTTGCCTTAATTAAGGTGACGGGATTTAGGAATCCTAGGTCATTAAGAGTAATGACTAGGTCCTATAAAAGCATCTTTTCACCAGCCATTAGACATAATATATATTGTGAGTGACTCCATAAGGTTTTGAGAGGTTATTTTTCTTGTTCTAAGATCCAAAGGTGAAGAACAAGAATATTCATAATTCCATATAGTTCTTGCAATTGTGAAAGTGTGTTTCACAATTTGGTCTAGCAACCAAGATCAAGAAGTTGCTTGATATTCGTTCGTGGTGTGGATACCGCTAGAGGGTGAAGCTCATCATCTTCAAGGTTCGCGTTCTTGATCAAGTTTCAAAATCTCCACCAAGTTCAAAAGCTAGAAATTCATAGCCATCAAGGTTAGTTATTCCTCTATTCATCTTGTTGTATTTGATTTAATCATATGAACGGATCCATGGCTTTGGGTTTCATTAAATTTTAATTGCTAATTTCCGCTGCGCATGTTAGATCGAAACCCAACAGTGGTATCAGAGCCACGTTCATGTTGATTAATTCAATACTTGGATCATGTTGTGTGTATATAAATTGTTTATGTGCCAAGCATGATATGAATATTGGATTATATGATGTTTATGTGTTTTGTGATTTTATGTGGTTTATTGTTTTAGAAACTTTAATCGCACTATTCAATCGCAATAAAAATTATGGTGGATTTAAAATTGTTTGGATTATCAATTTTTGATTGGATCAAAGTTTTGATATTCTAGGGATTCAAGAATAAATTGTTTATTCAAGGTTTTGTTGATCATGGTGATTGGATCACCAAGAACACCAAATCCTTATTGAATCGGGAAAAACAATTTTGAGACAAATTTTGGAACTTTAAAATTTTGATTTTCAGAAGGGTCCGACCGGACCCATACCTTGACCCGGCCGGACCTAGGGTTTGGCGCGGGGTAGGGCTTGGGTCTTGGGTGTGGATCTTGGGTTTAAATTTCCTATTTGTTTTAGTCTTGTGAGTCTAAGATTGGTTCAAGGTTTGGATGGCTAATCTACGTTCATCGAGATTGTGTTTCCCAAACTTGATCGCAATCGAAGTTTCAAAGATAAAACGAAGTTAGAATTATGAAGAGTTCATAATTGCTAAAATTAAGAAACAAAGTTCTTGATTCAAAGATTGGAGATCCATGTGGAATTGTGAATGCAATTGGCCTACGTTCATTGAGACCATCTATTGCTTAGTTTCGGCCACATGGACTACTTTCTTGGTTTCTTGAATTAGTGCGGATTGTGGATGCCATATGGCTTAGTTTCGGTCGTACTTCTTGTTGTCTTGATTTGGAGATGATAACCAAAGTTCAAATAGTCTCATCCTCATAATAATAGAGAAACTAATGACACATAAATATTATGCTTAAATTAATGGAGATTAATTTAGTGGCTAAACTTGATGTGTAACATGTTTATATTATGTGCTCATAAATGTGTTATATGCTATATGTGATGAACCTTCAAAGAAAGTTTTAAGTCTTTTATTGCCATGCCATGATTAAAACACTTGTTAGTACATGAGTGATTTTAATGTAGATTCGCCCTAGCGAGGTGCATTAAATTTATTTATGTATGAGCAAGATAGATAATGTGGGCACGCCCTAGCGGGACACATTAACTATGCGTTTAAAATGGTTAGACTTAATTGGGCGTCAAAACAGTTTGGGCCTAGGCAAAGATGAGGTTTAACATGTTTTTTGAAATTGGATTTCTTAAAGAATCTCATAAAAGGAACTAAGAGTCATATGAGATATGATTGACAAGAGTTGTCTACCTAATTAATTTGATTTTGTGTAATCCGCCTTAGCGGACTTGAAATTAAATTAAAGTTGGATCTTAACCCATTTAAATTATATTATACATTGGATGTATATGAAGGTTATATAATTTAGTGGGAGTATTTTGTTTAAAATACACTATTTATCTCTTTAATGAAAATCGGTACTTATTAAATTTGGAAATTTTTGCATATTTGTAGATAATGACTAATAACACTCAATC
Source organism: Campanula takesimana (assembly GCA_026119855.1). Classification (NCBI taxonomy): domain Eukaryota; kingdom Viridiplantae; phylum Streptophyta; class Magnoliopsida; order Asterales; family Campanulaceae; genus Campanula; species Campanula takesimana. Next base: position 216,332 of record JAOWBW010001700.1, on the reverse strand, counting down.
AATGTCGTTGCGATCGATCCTTGAGAAGGATAAGCTCGAAGAGAATGGTACCAACTTTATGAATTGGATCCATAGCATAAGAATTGTTCTTAGGCAAGAAGACAAGTTGTACATTCTCGATGGGCCTCTCCCTGCTGAACCACCGCCTACTGCCCCTAGGGTAGAAAGGGACAATTACAAGAAACATCGTAATGATTCTAGAGATGTAAGTTGTCTCATGCTTGCTGCTATGTGTTCAAAACTCCAACAAAGTTTGGAACATTTGGAAGCCTATGAGATAGGCGTGGAGTTGAGAAACCATGTTTCAAGAGCAAGCTAGGCAAGAGAGGTACAAGACCATTGTTGCATTCACTACTTGTAAAATGAATGAAGGGCAACAAGTGAGTCCTCACTTTCTTAAAATGAAAGGTTATGTAGAGAACCTTGAGAAACTTGGCTATCCAATCCCATTGGAGCTAGCCACGGATCTCATTCTTAATTCATTGCCTAAAAGTTATAATCAGTTTGTGATGAATTATAACATGCATGGAATGGATAAGAATCTCTCTGAGTTGCATGGGATGCTCAAAACTGCAGAGATGAAAATTGTGGAGAAAGGTTCTCCCGTGCTCTTGGTTCACGATGGGAAGAAGCCTGGTGCCAAAGGCAAGGGTAAGGCAAAAGTTGTCAAACCCAAGATAAGCAAGGCAAAGGTTGCCAAGGCTTCTGAGGCAAAACCCGATACACAAAAGGATGCAATTTGTTTCCATTGTCAAGAAATTGGTCATTGGAAACGTAATTGCAAGGCTTTCTTGGAAGAGCAAAAGAAGAAGAAGAGCAGCAAGGCTGCGTCGACTTCAGGTATCTATATGATAGATATTCTCCTTTCTACCACTGATTCTTGGGTATTGGATACCGGATGTGGTTCTCACATTTGTCTAAATGTGCAGGGACTAAAGAATAGGAGATTGCTTAAAGAAGGTGAAGTAGATCTACGCGTGGGGAATGGAGCAAGAGTTGCTGCATTAGCCGTAGGGACTTATGAAGTCACTTTACCTTCCGGATTAATTCTTGTTTTGAACAATTGTTATTATGTTCCGGATATAAGCAGAAATATTATTTCAATTTCTTGTTTGGATAATGAAGGTTTTAAGTTTCTTATTGAGAATAAGAAATTTTCTATTTATTTAAATGATGTGCTTTATGGTATTGCTAATTCATTTAATGGCCTTTATATCTTGGATGTCAAGAATGAAAATAATGTCTATCATGTAAATAAGAAATCTAAACCTAATGATGTAAATCATACTTATTTGTGGCATTGCCGTCTTGGTCATATTAATGAGAAGCGTATCTCAAAACTCCATGGGGACGGACTTTTGGGTTCATGTGACTTAGAGTCATATGATACTTGTGAGTCGTGTCTTCTTGGAAAAATTACTAAGACACCTTTTATCAAGTTGGGTGAAAGGGCAAGCGACTTATTGGGGTTGATACATTCCGATGTATGCGGACCATTAAGTAGCAATGCTAGGGGAGGATTTCAATACTTCATAACCTTCACTGATGATTATAGTAGATTTGGGTATGTTTACCTAATGAAACATAAAAGTGAAGCATTTGAGATATTTAGAATATTTCAAAATGAAGTAGAAAAAAAACTTGGCAAAAGTATAAAAGCACTTCGATCAGATCGAGGTGGAGAATACTTAAGTCAAGAATTTGATGATCATCTAAAGAATTGTGGAATAGTTTCACAATTGACTCCACCGGGAACACCACAATGGAATGGTGTGTCCGAGAGGAGGAATCGGACTTTGTTAGACATGGTTCGATCAATGATGAGTCAAGTTGATCTTCCAATATCCTTTTGGGGTTACGCCCTAGAAACCGCTGCTTTCACACTAAATCAAGTTCCAACTAAATCGGTTCCAAAGACTCCATATGAGATGTGGAGTGGAAAGAAACCTAGTTTATCTTTCATGAGGATTTGGGGTTGCGAAGTTTATGTCAAGAGACTTATCTCTGACAAACTAGCACAGAAATCCGATAAATGTATTTTCGTGGGATATCCTAAGGAAACTAAAGGATATTACTTTTACAACCGTGAGGACAACAAAGTGTTTGTTGCCCGAACTGGTGTCTTTCTAGAGAAAGAGTTTCTCTCCAAAGAAATCAGTGGGAGTAAAATAAATCTTGAAGAAATTCGAGACCCAGAAAATAATATTGAACCAATAGTGGAACAAGAACAAGAACCACAAGGAGTTGTGGAACCTGTTCAAAATACACAAGTAACTCGCAGATCTAGTAGGTTACGATCCGAGCCCGAGAGATATGGATTTCTCGTAACGGATAGTAATGAGGTAGAAATCATTGAGAATGATGAACCGTCAACCTACCAAGAGGCGATGTCTTCTCCTGATTCGGACAAGTGGCTTGGAGCCATGGAATCCGAATTGCAATCCATGCAAGACAATCAAGTTTGGAATTTGATTGATGCGCCCGAAGGTGTAAAAACCATAGGATGCAAATGGGTCTTCAAGAAGAAGACTGACATGGATGGGAAGGTGCATACTTACAAAGCTAGGCTTGTAGCGAAAGGTTATAGGCAAGTTCATGGTATTGACTATGATGAGACCTTTTCACCCGTAGCACTGATCAAGTCTATAAGAATTTTGCTTGCCATTGCCGCATATCATGACTATGAAATATGACAGATGGACGTCAAAACCGCTTTCCTGAATGGAAAACTTCAAGAGGATGTGTATATGACACAACCAGAAGGTTTTGAACAAGATTCTAAGGTATGCAAATTGCAAAGATCCATCTATGGATTGAAGCAAGCTTCAAGGAGTTGGAATCTCCGTTTTGATGAATCGGTCAAAGAGTTTGGCTTCATCAAGAACGAAGATGAGCCTTGTGTATACAAGAAGATTAGTGGGAGCATAGTGCTATTCCTTATTTTATATGTGGATGACATATTACTCATTGGAAACGACATTCCTACACTTCAGTCTGTGAAGACTTGGTTAGGAAAGTGCTTCGCAATGAAAGATATGGGTGAAGCCGCATATATTCTTGGCATTAAGATCTATAGAGATAGATCAAGGAGGCTACTTGGTTTAAGCCAAAGTACATACATTGACAAGGTCATTAGAAGATTCCGTATGGAAAATTCTAAGAGAGGAACCTTGCCCGTGTTACATGGAGTTTCTCTAAGCAAGACTCAATGTCCTAAGACAAAAGATGAGCGTGAGAAAATGAATGATGTTCCATATGCTTCGGCAATTGGGTCCATCATGTATGCCATGATTTGTACTAGGCCGGATGTATCTTATGCTTTGAGCATGACAAGTAGATACCAATCCGACCCTGGCGAAAACCACTGGATAGCCGTAAAAGCGATTCTTAAGTACTTGAGAAGGACTAAAGACTCGTTTTTGGTCTATGGAGGAATGGAAGATGATCTCGTTGTAAATGCTTACACGGATGCAAGCTTCCAAACCGACAAAGATGATAGCCGATCGCAATCGGGTTTTGTGTTTATGTTAAATGGTGGAGCTGTAAGCTGGAAGAGTTCCAAGCAAAGTACAACCGCTGATTCTACAACAGAAGCTGAGTATATTGCTGCATCGGATGCTGCAAAGGAAGCTGTTTGGATTAAGAAGTTCATAACTGAACTTGAAGTGTTTCCTAGTATTGCTAGTCCAATAGACCTTTATTGCGACAATAATGGTGCTATTGCTCAAGCAAAGGAACCAAGAGCACATCAGAAATCCAAACACATACTTAGGCGTTTTCATATCATTCGAGAGATCGTTGATAGGGGAGACGTAAATATATGCAGAGTACCTACTGATGACAATGTTGCGGACCCGCTAACAAAGGGACTTCCACAAGCTAAACATGATGGTCATGTTAGGTCCATGGGTATTAGATACATGGGAGATTGGGCCTAGGGCAAGTGGGAGATTGTTGGTAGTGGTGCCCTAGGCACATTTAATAAACGTTGTAATTGTTATCATTTATTTCATATCAATAAAGAGATGCTTTGATTATTATTGTTGTTCATGTTTACTTATAATAATCCCCGTCCCTAGTGCTTGTTAATCACTAGTATAAAGGCTAAATGATCATGGGATGATCATGTTAGATTTATGGGTACTTGTTTGGAACAAGGTACTGGACTTGACCCGCTGCATGAGTTTTATGTCATGGTCTATGTCATACATATATCTCATATTAGTTATGTCATTTGAATCCTTAGACATGAAGTTATTATAGTTTTCCACTTGATGAACATTGTGTTTGACATATTCAAACGCTACCTTAACACGGTAGTTATAAAGGGTATGATTGGCACAATCGGATTCCCGTTGGGAAGAATAATAAGATAAATGGATTTGTCCCTCCACGGAGAGATGTCAAGCTTGGGCCCTCGAAGGAATGATGTTGATGAAATGTTCGGCCGGACTCAAATGGATTGATTGGATCAATAGCATTTGAATTATCAACATATTCGGAATCGAGAAAGTATTGAACAAAACAAGTTGATTGTTTGACCATGACTTGTGTTCAATGACATCGTGGACAAAGGGATTGTGACATATTCTAAAGGAATGCGAACTTGTATCTAGTTACACTATTTGGGTAGGTATGACGGTTTGCTAGAACCTAATCATATCTTATGAGTTCATGTTTGAGCCCATTGCCAACTTAGTGTAATCCTAGAGGGTCACACACAAATAGAACGAATCATAAAGGACTGAATTGGAATTATGGAAAAATGTCAGGTTTTTGCTCTGGCACGGTCGTGCGCCTTAAAATGGCACGGCCGTGCCATAAATCCAAACCAAGGCAAAGGCTCGGTCCGTTTGGCACGACCGTGCCAAAAATAGGGGCACGACCGTGCCAATATTCGGGGAAGTTCTGGCAGGTTCGACCCATTTGGCACGACCGTGCCAAATAAAGGGGCACGACCGTGCCAGAATTCCTGGCAGAATAAGGACTTGCCTTAATTAAGGTGACGGGATTTAGGAATCCTAGGTCATTAAGAGTTAATGACTAGGTCCTATAAAAGCATCTTTTCACCAGCCATTAGACATAATATATATTGTGAGTGCCTCCATAAGGTTTTGAGAGGTTATTTTTCTTGTTCTAAGATCCAAAAGGTGAAGAACAAGAATATTCATAATTCCATATAGTTCTTGCAATTGTGAAAGTGTGTTTCACAATTTGGTCTAGCAACCAAGATCAAGAAGTTGCTTGATATTCGTTCGTGGTGTGGATACCGCTAGAGGGTGAAGCTCATCATCTTCAAGGTTCGCGTTCTTGATCAAGTTTCAAAATCTCCACCAAGTTCAAAAGCTAGAAATTCATAGCCATCAAGGGTTAGTTATTCCTCTATTCATCTTGTTGTATTTGATTTAATCATATGAACGGATCCATGGCTTTGGGTTTCATTAAAATTTTAATTGCTAATTTCCGCTGCGCATGTTAGATCGAAACCCAACAATTGCATCCTCGAAGAAACACCGAGATCTTGTCATACGCAATCTCGATGATACATCAGTTTCTCCCGATACTACTCCCGAGGACCTCACGGCAATGATTGGTCACATTCATTTTAGCAACGTCATCACCTTCGCCGATATGGACCTTCCACCGTTTGGTTCCGACCACAACGAAGCTATTTACCTCAAAGTACGAGCAAGGGGGAGGCCCGTCTCAAGAGTCTTAGTGGACGGTGGTTCCGCACTCAATCTCATGCCTGGTAGGATCATGGGCATACTGGGGCTTAAGGATTCTGATTTGAAGCCTTCTACTCAAGTAATCCGAGGTTATGACAGCACCGCCCGTACAGTCATGGGTATGATCGAAATTGACATTGAGTTTGGGAGCATGGTCATGTCCGTTCCATTCCAAGTGCTTGATATCCCGGCCTCGTTCAACTTACTGTTGGGCCGACCATGGATTCATAGTGCTAATGCCGTACCGTCAACTCTCCGCCAATGTGTCAAGATCCGAAATGGTGATGAAATAGTGACCGTAATGGCTGAAAACATCACTATCCACAGAAAAGGTGAGCCCGTCCACCAAGTCCAGCATGGTCTACCAGACTCCACTCTCTCTGGCGTCTCAATCAACGCCGTTGACAAAGAAGGGGGAAACGTATCATGGACCCCCAGCAATCACAAAGTCCTCCGTATGATGAGGAATATGGACTACTTCCCTGGTTTAGGCTTAGGGAAATATCAACAAGGAATCCTACATCCCGTCCAAGTCCTATTTGTCAAGAACACCTTCGGTTTGGGGTATGAGCCTTCCAAAGAAGACTTGAAACAAGAGCAAGCAATCAAGAACGAAAAGGCCCGAGCTCGTAGAGAAGGCCGTCGTTATGAAGTCCCTAATCTAAGGCCTTACCGCAAGACGTTGAATGGTTATTTTGTCCGCCAAGGGGAAGACGTTCCATACATGATCTTTCCCGAGCCGTGGGTTAACAATAAAGGTGTCAAAAAGCCCGGCCTCGAAATCTTCTCCGATTGTGAGATCTAGAAATCCGAAAGGGAACCAACTCCCATGTCGCCCCGTGAATGGTGGGGGAGGAAGATGACTATAGAGTCCGAGACAGAAATCACCGTGGGGGAAGAACTGACAGATTTAGCCTCCATGTTTGAAGAGCTTGCCATGATGAATGAATGCCAAGTTAACGCCATCCATGACACCGTCATCATGAACGAGACTATCAGTGAGATCCCGCCAAGCTCCGAGCCGATCAAAAATTGGTATTCAATAAAAGGACCCGTGGTATCCGAGGAATTCTTAGTCCAAGAAATGGGTTGCATACCCCGCACAGCAACAAAGGAAGAGCAGCTCACACTTACTTTCGAGTCCGAGAGTGTCTCTAATACCGTCACCCAAGAGGATTTGGAGGCCATAGCCGAGCGTGTGTTTCCTTTCTTTGCTAATGAAAAATTTGATATTTCTGAGTACCCTGAGATTGCAAACATCATAAATGATGAATTAACTAATAATGAACTTAACGAACAAGTTAATAACTATTCAAATTATGATGAAATAGACCACGAAAACATAACATACTTAAATGAACTTGCTCAACAAGTCCGTAATCGTGGCGAGAATGGTCCAAAGGCTGACGAAGAATTGCATGTTGTTAATCTGGGTACCGAAGAAGAGCCAAAAGAAACCAAGATTGGAAGCTTCTTCAAGGGAGACGACAGAGACAGATTGACTGCATTACTACGGGAGTTCGTGGATGTGTTCGCATGATCATACAAAGACATGCCGGGTTTAGACAGAAAGGTAGCGGAGCACAGGATTCCGATCGGAGAAGATGCCAGGACAGTAAAGCAGAAGCTCAGAAAGATCAAGCCAGAATGGTCTCTGCAGGTCAAAGAAGAGATTGAGAAGCTCCTCAGTGTGGGTTTCATCAAGGTTATCGAGTATCCGACATGGTTAGCCAACATTGTGACAGTCAGGAAGGCGAACGGCAAGGTTCGAGTTTGTGTAGACTTCCGGGATTTAAACAAAGCTTCCCCAAAGGATGATTTTCCACTCCCTAATATCGACATGCTAGTCGACTCCACTGCTGCCTACGAGGTCCGGTCATTCGTGGATGGGTTCGCTGGGTACAATCAGATTCTTATGGCCGAGGAAGATCAACATAAGACAGCCTTCACAACACCGTGGGGTACCTTTTGCTACACAGTCATGCCATTTGGGTTAAGAAATGCTGGGGCTTCCTACCAAAGAGCCGTAACAGACTTGTTCCACGATATGATTCACAAAGAATTCGAAGTCTATGTGGACGACATGATCATTCACTCCAAAGGAACCGATGGTCAACACCTAATCGATCTCCGCAAGTTCTTTGAAAGGCTTCGTCAACACAAGATGAGGCTCAACCCTGCAAAGTGCACATTCGGGGTTATCCGAGGCAAAGTTCTTGGTTATATGGTCACTGAACGGGGAATCGAAGTAGACCCCTCCAAAATCAAGGCAATCATTGACATGCCTCCTCCAAAGACGCAGAAAGAGATTAAAGGTTTCATGGGAAGACTACAATATATCAGTCGGTTTGTGCACCAACTCACTTCCATGTGCGAGCCAATCTTCAAGTTACTCAAGAAGAATGTAGCTCTAGAATGGACCGACGCGTGCCAAGAAGCCTTCGATCAAGTGAAGCATTACTTAACGTGCCCTCCTGTTCTAGTTCCGCCGCACAAAGAGAAACCTCTGTTACTTTATCTCACTGTCAATGATGAAGCCCTAGGGGCTATGTTAGCACAAGAGCAACGAGAGTCCACAAAGGAGAACGCCACTTACTTTGTCAGTCGCCGATTCCAAGGAGGCGAAAAGAACTACTCTGTCTTAGAGAAGTCATGTGCAGCATTGGTTTGGGTCACTCAAAAGCTCAAACACTATATGGAAGCTTTTCCGATCAAGCTAGTAGCAAAGGTGGACCCGCTCCGCTACATCTTCGAGAAGCCTTTCATGTCAACAAGAATAGCCAAATGGTACTTCATGCTCGCTGGCTATGATATCACTTACGTCACACTAAAATCCGTCAGGGGGAAAGTGTTCAGTGACCAGCTTGCCGAATTCCCGTGTGACGAAGTGAAGGGGGAAGATGTACAGTTCCCCGACGAGCATTTAATTTGTACCACAACCGAGGAAGACAAGTGGCAACTTTTTTTCGATGGCGCCGCCAATATAACACGGTTTTGGTATAGGGATATTGCTTGTCGATCCAAAAGACATCTACACTCCCATTTCCATACGCCTAGAATTCGAAGCTACCAACAACATTGCCGAGTACGAAGCATGCATAGCAGGGCTCGAAGCAGCTCTCGAAAGAAACGTCACGGAACTAGAAGTGTTCGGCGACTCTTTGCTCCTTATCAATCAGCAATCGGGTAAATGGCGAACCCAAGACCCGACTCTCCAACAGTATGGTCAGCACCTTGAAGAACTGGTTGAACAATTCCAAGAGATCACTTTCAACTACCTGCCAAGGGATAAGAATCGCTTCGCCGATGCACTGGCCACTATAGCTTCATTAGTTGAAATGCCCAAAGGGAAAATGGTGAAGCCTTTCAAAATTGCTCGAAGGAACAGTCCGGCATATTGCATGAGTATCGAGATCAACGAAGTTCAAACAAACTCTCCGTGGTATTCGGATATCATGAACTTCCTCAAAGACGACACTTATCCCGAGAACATCAATAAGAAGTCTCAAGCAGCTCTGCAAAGGTTAGCCTCTCGGTACGTACTGATTGGGGACCGAGTCTATAAAAGGCACCACGACGGGATCAATCTCCTATGCGCCAATGAGACCGAAGCTCAAGAGATAATGTGTGAAGTGCACGAAGGAGAATGTGGACCCCACATGAATGGGTTTATGCTAGTCAAGAAGATACTTCGCATTGGTTACTATTGGAGCACTATGGAACGAGACTGTATCGAGAAAGTCAAAAGGTGTGCCAAGTGCCAATTCCACGCTAATCTGTAACATGCTCCACCCTCACAACTTTACAACATGGTCACACCTTGGCCTTTCTCTTGTTGGGGGATAGACATCATCGGTAAAGTCCATCCTGCCGGGAGCAATGGGCGGTCATTCGTCCTAGTGGCAGTCGACTAATTCACAAAGTGGGTCGAAGCACAAGCCTATCGAACCCTCAACGCCAAGAAAGTGGCCGAATTTGTAAAGATCAATATCATGTGCCGATACGGCGTGCCTCATGAAATCATTTCCGACAACGGCTCTCACTTTGAGAAGGAAATGGATGCACTTTTGGTAGAATACAAGATCACCAAGCACAAGTCATCTCCTTACCGGCCCCAAGTAAATGGCGCAGTCGAAGCAGCAAATAAGACCATCGAGACCATCGTCAAGAAAATGGCCTCAACAGGAAGGGATTGGCCCGAGAAGCTACCATTAGCATTGTGGGGCTACCGCACATCAATACGATCCGCAACAGGAGAAACTCCTTATGCATTGGTCTATGGTTCTGAAGCCGTACTCCCTATCGAACTTGAAGTCCCATCTCTACGGGTCCTCCTCGAGAATCAAGTCAACGAGGTCAACTGGATGCAAAGTCGATACGAACAGCTAGCCTTACTCGACGAGAAAAGGTTAAGAGCACTCGAACGCACAAGGGCGTATCAGCAAAGGATGGCAAGAGCTTTCAACAAAAAGGTGAAGCCTCGAAACATCAATGTGGGAGATTTGGTCTTAAGACAACATCCTCCTAATGCCATGAATCCCCTGGGGAAATGGGGACCCCGATGGATCGGTCCATACGTGGTCAAAAAGATACTAAGCGGTGGTGCAGTCCAGCTCGTGGATTTAGATGGTGACCAGCTGCCAAAGGAGGTCAACCTCGACAAGCTCAAGAGGTTCTACGCATAATAAACAAAGACCATTAAAAAAAAAAAAAAAAAAAAAATCGCTCGCTAGGTTGAAAACCCGCAAGGGCGGCCTAGGCAAAAATTAGAGCACGTGCAAAAAAGAAGCCCAGCTAGATTGAAAACCTGCAGGGGCGGTCTAGGCAAAAAACAGGGTGCACAACAAAAAAAAAATAAAAAAAATGGTCTTTGTTTGTTTGAACTACGAAGACCTGAGCCTCCCAACTGGAGGAACGTAGGCAACCTTCGGGTGCGGTCTAAAACATATCAAAAATACCCAATTCACTTCAAATAACAAAATGCAATTTTTTATTCATTCAATGAATTATTCAAACCATTACAACGGATTTATTGAGCAACAAAAGACATCAAAATATTAAATCCTAAAACAAAGTGGTCTAATTGCAATCTCTTAGGGTACTAAGAAAAATCCAATTTTCTCTTAGCTTTCGAAGGACCACCCGATCGTCTCTCAATCCTTTTCTTCTTGGGTAACAAAGGAGCACTAATACGCACCGAAACCTTCTGTGCTGCAACACGTCTCCTAGAATAAAAGTCATCCAAAGGAGTACCGAAAGGGTCAGCGAGAATGTTATTCGAATCAGCAGCAGCCTCTCTATATCTAAAAGTGCTGCTAGGATCAAAACCCTGTCCCAACAACTCGGTACGAAGCACATCAACCCAAGTGATGCCGCGGTAAAGGGTGCCAAATAAATAGTCCAAGTAGCTCTCGGGAAGGAAGACACTCCCCCGATGCAGAGGAGCAAAAGCCCAACGATTGCGGTCATCTCCCCAAGCCGACTGAAGCTCACTCGAGAAGTCAGGACCCATGTAAGAAACTGGACGAAGCGTTCCATCCCTCGGAAAAGGAATTGTCTGTTGGCGACCGAACTGCCGCAGAACCCGCTCTGGCTGGCAAAATGAAGAATCTCTCAAACCAGGTACAACCACGTGCTGAAAACCAAGAGTCCATTCCACAAAAGGATGAAGACCCCAAGAAGGAGGACACCACTCAATATCGGCGGTCACCCGAGAGGCAAAGAATTTCTTCCAATCATCTTCAGACAAATCCCGGATCAACAACTTCCTCTTATGAACAGCAAAAGGAGACAAATCACCATCCGGAGAATAAATTCTGAAGTGTTCTCGGAGCCATATGGTCAAGATCAAAGGGCTTCCCCGACACATCTTGCCCGTCCTATGCAACTCATCAAGGCCGTGCAACGTCTCCCCAACAATAAGAGGGATCACACTAAATTGCTGCTCCTTAGCTTGCAAAATAATCTCAGCCAACTGCGCGTCCGCAGTCCCGAAGGGTGTAACAAACAGTACTTCGCTGAAGAGACAAACGGCCATGGCATTTCTTTTGAAAGATTGAACCACCGGGTCCTCCGAGTGTAAACTGAAGAACATCGGCAACTCAGTTATGTCAATCACGGTACCGTGCAACATCTTCCTCACGTCCTCAACAGGGAGATTCAGTAACTCAACCCAAGAGTCGACGGCACCACGGTGATATTTAGGGACGGCAATCCGACCGGCCAAAGGCATGCCAAGGATGGCCCCGAAATCGTCAACAGTCGGCACCATTTCATTAGCTGAAAGGTTGAAGGTATGGCTGTCGCAATCCCAGAAATCCGCGGCAGCTCTCAACAAATCCCAATCCGGCTTCAACGTCCGCAAAGTGAAAAGAATTCGGAACCCGAAGTCTTTAATAAAGGCCTTCTTGGGATGGGTCTTAAAAGAATACACAAAAGTGCCCAAGTCCTTCTCATACTCACTAACAACCTTGGCATCAAGGGCAAAAGAATTGGAAGCCATAAAAAATGCTGATCACAAGCGAAGTTAAGCAATAATATGATGTTCAAAAAATGGCAGAAAGGAGCTGTGAGGATCAAGTGGTCCAACAGAAGATGATATTATAGCTGTTGGGGGCTCTTTTGGTCAGCAAATGTCAAGCCCGGAATTCCGCCTCCCAGACGCGCGCGCCACCCGCCAGCAGTCTGAAATGCGCGTGCGTCCCAAGCCTACATAGGAAGGCGCGCGCCTCCCAGGTCTAAATCGCCTCAAGAAAAGGGCCTTGTCAGAGATCTCCAACCTAAACTAAGTCACAGCCCCTGTCCTCGGACACCCAGTTGGGCACACATTCTTCTGGTCCGCCCTTAAGGCATGTCAAAAATCGAAAGTAGGATAGAAACTCCCACTCAAAAGTAGGCTGTCCTCTTCAAAATTCCGAACCCCCTAAGTTCTGTCACGGGTGCCACATCCCCCTCAAGAGTCAATCTCAGCATTTCATCCCCAGCAGGAACATTTTTCTGGTCGCGGTCAACTGTGCCCGTACCCCACAATTCAAAAAGTCAAGTGTGACTCCAAATGGCACGAGACTTCAAAGCAATATTTCATCAAAACGGATTCTCCAACGGATTCGTCAACAAGGGTTCACTAACGACCTCATTCAAAACATTCAACCGTGCCCACACCCCACAAAGTCAACAACGTAAGCAGATGCGGCTCCAAGTCGGCAACTCGGTCCATATCGAGACAAGCTCCCATGAGCTCCAAGTCGGCAACTCGGTCCATATCGAGACAAGCTCCCATGAGCTCCAAGTCGGAAACTCGGTCCATATCGAGACAAGCTCCCATGAGCTCCAAGTCGGCAACTCGGTCCATATCGAGACAAGCTCCCAAGGGCTCCAGGTCGGCAACTCGGTCCATATCGAGACAAGCTCCCATGAGCTCCAGGTCGACAACTCGGTCCATATCGAGACAAGCTCCCATGAGCTCCAAGTCGGCAACTCGGTCCCTATCGAGACAAGCTCCCATGAGCTCCAAGTCGGCAACTCGTTCCATATCGAGACAAGCTCCCATGAGCTCCAAGTCGGCAACTCGGTCCATATCGAGACAAGCTCCCATGAGCCCCAACTCAACAAAACTCGGTCTATATCGAGACAAGCTCCCATGAGCCCCAATACAACACTCCAGCAAAAGCCGCTCACACAGGGAGCGCACCACTCTCTCTCGCAATTTCAAATTCCTGCTTTCATCGAGTCTTTGCTTTTTTCTTGGTGATGTCCTCGCCGGGTGTTTTTAACTTTCGTCGACGCGTTTTGCTTTGCAGTCCACGTCGTCGAGGGGCTCTGTAGACACCCCGCCTTGGACCGCTCACCCCGATTGCACATTTGATCTTGTGTTTCTCCCCATTTTAAGTGTTTCTCGTTAGTTTCTGTCACTTCCGTTAAGTTCCTGACTGACTTCGTTAAGTCCAGGGACTAAACTGAATGACAGGGCTGACTTTCTAGTCCATTCTGTCAAAATTGCCTTATCTGAGTCGCGCGCCTCCGACACTAGGAGCCAGGCGCGCGTGCCTCCCGCCCCCAAAGCAGGAAGCGCGCGCCTCTGGGCGTCAGTTACAGATTTCTGGCCAGGATTCCCTCCCTTGCTCAATTTACAGGATTTTGCCCGGGAAGGATTTCTTGGTGACTGAGTTTTGGCACCAAAAACACCCCTCTTTCACCTATAAAAACCTCTCTTTACCTCCATTTTCAAGGGTGGAAAAATCAACAAAAGATTGAACTTACAAAACTATACCAAAATCGCTTTCTAAAAGTTCTCCAAGGATTTCTTCAAGCAACATTTGAAGGTCTTCGAATTGTAGGTAAAAGTCCATCTTTTCCTTTCTTTTCTACTTCATCTCATCTCTCTCTTTTACTTTAATCAAATGTGCAATCACCCAAATCATTTTGGGACATGACTCTAATGATCACCTCATCTCATTGAGGTTGGTTAAGGAGTTATCTCCTACGTTCCAAACTCTATTTTAAACCCCCTTTTTATAACTTAAAGAAGAAGAAGAAGAACGTTATCATTCATGTAGATTTTGATCAAGCAAGACCAACTTTAGTTGGGCGAGATGGGTGTTTCGGTACTTCCCATCTCGTAATCTAACCCCCGAACCTCAAAACAAAGAATCTCTGTTTTCGTAATCAAACTTAGGCTACAATCAATAGGTTTTTCTTATGTTCCTCAAAACATAGGTGGCGACTCTAAAAACAAGTTAGACATCCTAGGATACATCACCGCTCTAGCCTAAAGCCGTGGTTCCCCCGGGGTATCTACAGTACCCAATGACCACGTCGGGTCATGTCGTTCATATATATATATATACATATATATATACACATATATATAAGAAGGTGATCAAATGAGAACCAAATAAAATAAGAACCAATGAAAACCATTTACGGTCATTGGATTAGAAAGAAGTGAGCAGCTCGGATTAAAGAGCAGGTGTGGAAGCGATGGCATTTTTGTAATTTTCGCCAGCTATGCGGTTAGACCGCCATTTGACCTTCCTTTTTCAGCATCTGCCCTGTCATCAACCAAATTCCTCTCAAATTTTAAAATTAAATATCTCAATATCTATAAGTCGAAAAAAAAACAATCTGAGAATACTGATTTTTTTGTCTTGACGAGACGAATCGATTGATGTCCCGGAAGGTAGGGTTTGAAACAAAAAATGATGAATACAAGTGAAATTCTAAAAATACACTTGGATTTAGTAGAATAAGTATCTGCTTATCCAAGTTCAATGCTGAAACACACCTGGGTTCCCGTAGATAGATTCAGTAGATAATTGTACTGAATCCAACTGCAATGTTATATTCAGTAGATGAGTATGCACTGAATCCAAGTTCATTGTTGAAACACACCTGGGTTCAGTAGATAATTGTCTACTTAATCCAGCTGGAATGTTAAATTCAGTCGATGAGTATCCACTGAATCCATATTAATGTTGAAAACACACATGGGTTCAGTAGATGGATTCAGTACATGAGTATCCACTAAATATGTATGTTCAATGTTGAAATACACATGGATTCAATACTTTATGGACATGGATTTAGTACTGGGTCCAAGGCGCTCACTTACGGCGTAGTTACAAAAATGTCTGCGCCCTCCAAGGCGCTTACGTACGACATTAATTAAAAAAATGTCACCGCGCCTGTTTCACATTAGTACCCTCCATATTCACAAAAGACGAACAAATAATTACAACTATGCCACCGCCATATGTTTTAATGAAAGTCTAATATTAGCCATCTATTATTTTCTAATCTAAGGGCTGTAATTGGTTCATATGATTCTTATTTTATTTAGTTCTCATTGGAACGCGACTTTATACATACATACATACATACATACATATAGGTAGGTGCTCAAATGAGAAACCTAAATATCGTGAGAACCGCGAGAACTTAATGTATCCAATGATGTATCCAAGTGCACATTGGATACATTAGTTTTTACCTAATGTATCCAGGTTATGTATCCAATGATGTATCCAAGTCAAGTAATGTATCTAATGATGTATCCAAGTGAACCATTTGATACATTAGTTTTTTACCTAATGTATCTAAGTTCTCACGGTTCGCACGATATTTAGGTTCTCACAGGAGCAAGACCCTATATATATATATATATATATATAAGGTTGAAGTGTGTAGAGCATTTCTTTAGTTTTTCTCACTCAAACTTCCATCTAGACAAAAAAAATGGTCAAATACATTTTCTTAAATTTTATTTATAGATGTAATAAATGCAAAATTTGTGACACTACATCTACCTCAAAAACTAAGAAATTAAATGAAACTAGTGTTACACCCATGCGTTAAACGCACTACCAAAACACTTTGACAAAAAAATCAAAATGGTTACTGTAACTACTACTCCCTTCGTCCCAGAGTTTATGTTCACCCTCCCATTTGCATGGAGATTAAGAAATGGTGGAAGTGATGCAAGTATAAAAGTGAAGTAGGAGAGAAAATGAGTAGGAGGGAATAGTGAGTTGATTGGTCTTGTGAGTAGAAAAGTAAAGTAGGAGAAAGAATGAGTGGGATGAATGGTAAAGATTCAGGCCATTTTAAGAAGTGAATATATACTATGGGGCAGACTAAAAATAAGAGGTGAACATATATTATGGGACAAAGGGAGTATAAAAGATACTCCTTTTGTCTCAACTTAGACTTCAATATCCAAGCAATATTTATTAACTTGATCGCATTTCACCATGCCTTTGAAGAAATTACGATTATCGTAGTAAAAAAATAAGTTTATTGTTGAGAGTATTATTAATGGTGATTCAAAAATATTTTTTACAATTTCGTTAAAATAATTTTCCCCACTATCTCTGACATGGACCCGGTGAATTGAATTCTCCGTGAAGATGTAAGTGGTGTTTGATGTATTAAGCACTTGATGCTTGATGCTCCGTGAAGATGTAGGTAGTGTTTGATGTATTAAGCACTTGTTGCTTGATGCTTAATGGATTACAATGTGTTTTGGTAGAAAAAACAATGTAATGTAAACAAGGTTGATGATTTCAGATCTAAGCTATGGAGGGTTAAATGGATTATAAATTTATGAATTGCAGAATTCAAGAATGCACAATGATTTGATGAGGAAAGCCCTTGAGACAATTATCTCGTCGGCACAAAACCTCGGGAGGTGATTATGAGCACCTTCCAACCTGAACGGTAATATTGATCTTCTTCTTTAGTTTTTGAACTCAGGAGGAGTACAAAGTAGTCTGTGAGCGTGTGTGTTAGTGTTCCTCCAAGTTTGGCTTAAATATAAATGCACACAAGAGTCCTATCTACAAAGTAACAAACTATCCTATAAACTCGGGCTCTATCCTCTGGCTTTAAGAAACGTGGTTGATCTGCCGTTGAACCTTGCCTCCCGTTTTATAGGCACGTGTTGCTCATGATTTAATCCTGTAGATAAAATTAACAATCAAGTTTATTAATTATAAAATGTACCTGAGTCTCAAGATGTTCTGATCCTGAGAACGAAATCAAGATGTAGACAACTTGAAAATCTGCCCACAACAATTGTCCCCAAACTTATCTGATAATGGAATATGGAGAGATACGTTTCTAACTTCCTGGAAAGTGGATTGATGGGACGGTTAATATAACCGGGAAATTGACCCAAAGCATTAATAAGGCGTGTATTGGGAGGTGTTGGGTATGCTTATCTCTTAACCCTCCCAATTATGTTAGAATTGATTGATACCATCACCTATTAATATTTTATGGACTTTAGGACCCTATGTAAGAAGTTTTATAACTTCAATTTTTAGCTTAGTCCATTTTATAGTATAGGCTTAGAATATAGGACTTGGAGCGAAAAGGAATGATCTAAGCAAGTTTGTGGTCACTGCGCAGGACTACTCTGCGCAGGACACCACTGCGCAGGTATCTCCTGCGCAGAATTCTTCCTTGCTCAGTTTTCGATACATTCAGATCACCTAACTTGGAAAACGCTTTGAAGATGTACGCTTATTAAAGTGTTGAGGTGTGCAAAAACGACAAATCAAGCACACTTAGCAGATCCATTGGTGGAGATGCGCTCAAGAGAAATATTTCAAACGAAGATAGCTGTCAACCTTCTAGAAGAAGCTTTTGAATTTGGTCTTCATGCTCAGTCTCCAACGGCTTAGAGATACATGCACACCAATCATATTGTGCCAGGTCATCAACCTTGATCAGAGCCCCAACGGCTATAAAGGACACCTGCGCACCAATCATAGCGTGCCAGCTCATTGTCCTTGCTCAGAGCTCAAATGGCTTGTTTTAAGCTCTCTGCTATAAATAACCTGCTCATCTTTATTTCCAAGTCGCCAGGGAGAGTGCTTGTTCAGCCAGAGCTAGAGTTTCATGCTTCATTAGAGAAACCTTGAATATCTGAAGACTGATGCTCAATATTTCCAGATTCATTAAAACAGCCTTCAAGATCTTCAAACCTTCAAACTCCTGCTCAAATCCCAAAAGCCCTATATCACCAGAATTCTTGGTGCTCTTCATCTCTTATATTCATAGTGCCCAGAATTTCTGTCACACACACACCTCTTGAAGCTTTGATCATTCTGATCTAACATCTTGAGATACACCGGTTTAGTCTAGGATTTGTTCTTCATAGATAATAGGTCTTGAGTTAGTATTGATCTCAAAAGTTGTAATTTGTAATACTCACTCATATTATAAGATCTCCATTAGAAATCCAAGACTAACCTTCTTGATAGAGGACGTAGATCTTTCCTTGATCGAACCTCTCCAAATAGCTTGTCCATCATTCTTACTGCTTATTTCATGCTTAACTATTTATGTATTACTGCTTTGTTTGATCTTTCAGATTGCTGCAGTTTACTGCTGTAATTGTTATTGCTCATTTGCCCTAGCACAATTTTATCCAACTCTTTAGCCAAAATTTAGCGCGTGCGTTTTTCTTTACTACGCGTCTTTCCCTGCGCAGTACCTGTTTCATCTCTGCGCAGTATACCCTGCGTAGAAGTGCTTTAAATCTTCCGCTGTGCATTTCACACTCTTGCTGCGCGCTATACTTAGCCAAAATAAGAGTTGTGCACATTTGCCATTGAATTCCAAAAGGGTTTGAAAAGAATTTTAAAACGCTATTCACCCCCCCCCCCCTCTAGTGATTTTCACACCATTGTTGCCCCTTTGGGACCAACAAGTGGTATCAGAGCAAACACCTTCATAAAACTTGTATCTGTATTTCAAGCTTAACAGCTTGGGTGCCGATTCAATATGGCTTAAAAATCTTGGGCAATGGCTAACTATTCACATGTTCCTGCGCCTGCTCAAACCTCAGATCAAATTCAGAAAGTTCTCCAAATCTGGTGGATCCTCATGCATACCTCATGTTCTCTCTTAATAGTGACTCAAAGAAAGATGATGACTTGGTCTGCTACAACTACAGAATGCCAGGACATTTCGCTTTAAAATGCCCTACTCCAAAATTTGAGTACGAGGAAAAGCAACCCTGCGCACAAAGCACTTAAGCATACTGAATGGTTGCTGAAGAAAACAGCGCAGAGAAGGAACTGAAGACTTGATAGAGACTTACACTGAAAGAGATAATGACTCTGAGGATGGACTGCTCTGCTTAGTGGCAAATGCTGACAATGATTCAGAAGCTGTTTCTGAAATGGAACCTGAGCATGCGCCAAGGACAATCAAGAAAGGTCCCAACTTCACTCAAATAGTGGAAATGGGACACCTTCACCAAGCAGACAGAATGGCAAGTACCTATTTGCTAGAGCAAACCTGACAAAGCTGCGTCATCTGACAAAGCTGCGTCATCACTAACTTCGCAGCCACGCAAGGAATCTCTTAAAGTGACTGCTGAACTTAAATGATAATGATAACTCTGCTGTAGAAGCGCAAGTCAATGTTCCAACAAGAAAAAAGGGTCTCCTGCTTCACTGCGCACTCTCAAGCGCATATTTGGTATCGACAGTGGATTCTAGACACGACTAGAGATGTCAACGCTCTTGAAGATGTGCGTGAAGGAAGAGGTCCCTCAGTAACATATGATGACAACAACAAAGGGCACATAATTGGATATAGACTAATCAGAATAGATAGTCTCAAGCACAACCTGCTCTCCTTATCACAATTCTGCGATAAAAGCCTAGAATGCCAATTCACTTCAACGCATTGCTATATTAAGGATGGCACTTCTGGACTAACTTTGCTCACAGGAACTCGTAAGACCAATGTTTTCATTATTGATCTTACTGCTATAAATTCTATCTCTAATCTCTATTTTGTAGCAAAGAAAGTAAGTGAAAGCAGCCTAAGCAGTCTTTCTCCAGCAAGATTGCATCCTCAACTTCATAATGCTTACAACTGCTTCACATGGATCTGTTTGGACCAATCACCACCGCGAGCATTGAAGGAAACAAATATACTTTAGTTGTGGTGGATGACTACTCAAGATACACATGGGTTGAAATGATGATATCCAAAGATGACTGCTATGATATCTTGACTGCTCTCTTTCGAAGACTCCAAACTCAAAAAGAAGACAACATTATAAGCGTTAGATCAGATAATGGAACTGAATTCAAGAATAACAGTGTCGCGCAATATTGTGATGACCATGGAATTGATCACAATTTTTCTGCTACTGGAGTTCCTCAACAAAATGGCATTGTGGAAAGAAAGAATCGCAAGTTGATTGAGGCTGGAAAAACCATGATAGCAGAAGCAAAGCTGCCAAAGTATTTCTGGGGAGAAGCTATCAACATTGCTTGCTTTAATCAGAATAGATCCCTCATCAACAAAGCCTACAACAAAACTCCATATGAGCTATGGAGAAGAAGAGCGCCCAACATTGCTTTCTTCAAGATCTTTGGCTGCAAATACTATATCCTTTACAACGGCAAAGATCATAGAGGTAAATTTGACGCCAATGCAGATGAAGGTATTTTTGTTGGGTATGCCAAACATTCTAAAGTTTTTCATGTTTTTAATAGAACAACTCTAGTAATTGTAGAATCTGTACATGTTACTTTCGATGAGCATTCTCTCCTTGAGCCACATTTGGCTCCAAATGATTCTGATGATTCTGCTGAGAATGTTGAGACAGGTACGCAGCCACAAACTGCACCTACGCAGAATGATAATCAAGCTGATCACAATCAGAATCAAGCAAGTCCATCCCATGCGCCAATTCCAGATGCTGCGCCAGAAGTGACGACTCCTGATGCGCAGACACCCCCTCCTGCGCATGATGTTTCTCCGCTTTAGCAAATCACCTTTGATGATCTTGATGCTGGAGCTAATGAAGTACCTATTGAAGATCTTCGTATTCCTACTACTCAACCAAACTTACCTCCCGAGGTTCGTGAAGTAAGAGATCATCCAACAACAAACATCATTGGTGATCTCAATGTAGGGGTTCGTACTAGGAGAGCATCAAACTTTTATGATGAATATCACTCCTTTATCTCTCAAATCGAACCAAAGAAGATTGATGAAGCGCTCTAAGATTCAAGCTGGGTTACTGCTATGCAAGAAGGGCTTAACCAATTTGAGCGCTGGAAGGTTTGGACCTTAGTACCCAGACCTCATGACCAAGGAGTTATTGGTACAAAATGTGTATTCAGAAACAAGATGGATGAGAATGGAAGCATCACCAGAAATAAAGCAAGGTTAGTTGCACAAGGCTATAGGCAAGAGGAATAAATCGACTACGATGAAACGTTTGCGCCTGTAGCAAGACTTGAAGCTATAAGAATTTTCATAGCTTATGCCTCTCACAAGAAATTCAAGCTTTATCAAATGGATGTGAAGAGCGCATTTCTCAATGGTGAACTCCAAGAGACGGTCTACGTAGCTCAACCTCCTGGATTTGAAGATAGCAGATTTCCAAATCACGTCTTCAAGATTCAGAAAGCTTTGTATGGACTTAAGCAAGCTCAGCTCCAAGAGAATGGTACGATACTCTATCAAAATTCCTACTAGAGAAAGGCTTCAAGCGCGGTAAAATCGATACAACTCTCTTTATTGCTAAGTATAATGATCACTCTTTACTTGTTCAAATTTATGTCGATGATATTATATTTGGTTCTACTAATGAGTTACTTTGTAAGCGCTTTGAGAAGCTCATGAAAAGCAAGATTGAAATGAGCATGGGAGAAATCACATTCTTCCTCGGACTTCAAATCAAGCAATTGAATTATGGCATCTTCATAAATCAATCCAAATACACAAGAGACTTAATCAAGAAATTTGGACTTGAGAATGCTAAAGCATACGACACTCCAATGGCCACGGGCAATAAGCTTGACAAAGACTTAAAAGGTAAGAAAGTTGATCAAACTTTATATCGAGGTATGATTGGATCTCTCCTTTATCTTACTACTTGTAGGCCAGATATTATGTTTTGTGTTTGTGTCTGTGCGCGCTATCAAGCAGACCCTAGAAAAGCGCACTTAACTGCTGTTAAACGCATTATTTGTTATCTTTTTTGGAACTGTTAACCTTGGACTTTGGTACACCAAAGATTCGAATTTCGATTTGCTAGGTTATTCAGATGCAGACTACGTAGCATACACAATTGACAGGAAGAGCACAAGTGGAACTTGTCATTTTCTTGGAAATCGACTTGTTGCATGGGCAAGCAAGAAGCAAGCTGCCGTGTCCATCTCTACTACAGAAGCTGAATACATTGCTGCTGGAAGCTGCTACTGCCAAATCCTTTGGATGAAGCAACTAGTGAACTATGGGATTCATGAGAATAATTGTCCAAATTCTCTGCGACAATATGTCCACCATAGCAGTCTCCAACAATCCTGTCATGCATTCAAAGACAAATCACATCGACATCAAATATCACTTTCTCAAGGATCATGTGAAAATAAAAGGAAACATTCATTTAGAGCACGTGGGCACAAATAATCAAATTTGCTGATATCCTTACAAAGGCTCTTGACTCAAAGAGATTTGTCTTCTTGAGAGGAGAAATGGGTATGCTTGAACTTAGCTAAACTGTCCATACAATTTGTTAATACTAATGTTTGTGTTTGCTTGATAAGTTCTTAAAGGTCAAGATTTCATGCAATCTGCGCAACTACTGCGCAATAAGTTAATGCGCATGGAACAAACAGTTCTGAGATTTATAGAATCTCTGCGCTATCTATGCGCTGCGGATGACTATCCATGCGCAATCATCGAAGATCGCAGGTAAGTACTCTATTCATTAGAATTTGCACATAGGTCCCTGACTGAAAAGTCAACACTAATTCACAAGGGTACTTGTGTAATTAAAAATTTTCCCGCGCCTTTATTTTTTAAATTTTCTTGGGAATTACCATTTATACCCCTGCGCATATCCCAGATGTCATCAATACAAAAGGCCATTGATTGACAGCGCACGTCCTTTCCTGCCAAATCATTTATGTGGGAAATGAAATGATTGTGACTGGCCCTTAGGCTCTGACACACTGTAAGTATCCCGCCCCACACGGAAACACGACGTGTTTTGGGGCGAAAAAGCCGAACACGGTTATCTCACAAAACATAACGGAGTCGCCACTTTTGTTAATTATTTAACCCAACAAAAGAAAAGGTTAGAGATTCTATTAGTTCAGAGGTTATGTTACGTCTTGGGAAGAGTTTCACGTCACCCAAGCCGCCTCGGACAAAGCCGAGTCTCCCTTGTGTTTGTTGACCAAAATGTGCAAGTGTGTGTGTGTGTGTGTGTGTTTGGAAAATGGGAGAAACTGACTTTTAACGTAAATCAGTTAGAAACTTAACAAGGAAGGTTTATTTTGCAATCAGTTTAACAAAAAGGGGTAAAACTGGAAAAAAGTGCTTCTTGCCCAAACTAGCCGTATGGCTGGTTTAAACAATCTGTACGGCTCGTTTGGCCGTCCCAGGTTTTTTTACAAATTTATCAGAAACAGTCCAGTTCCAGGTAGAAACAGAGCATTCTGCTGAAACTGGACTTAAACAGTTCTGATTCCACTTTTATTTCAACACAACAAACTTAAACAAAATCATTCCTATGCCTAATGATCATCAATTGAACCCCAAAACGAGTATTTAGGTGTGATCAAAGCAATCATTGGAGAAAATCACACAAAGGTGATGAACATGGCCAAATGAGACAAAATGACCATTTGATGATTAAATATGGAAACTTTATCATCAAAATGACATTTTTATACATTATTAACCTCTTAGGGACCAAATTATTGCATAAAGATTCAATCTTTATGACTCAAAATGGGATTTCAAAGCTAAATCAAAAGGGTAAGATGATAAACACTAAGGTTTTATCATCCCACATGCTTATCATTGCCAAATCAAAACAAAATCAACATAAAGATTTGGACTTTCACCACTAGAGTGGATCCTTAAGCCGAATACAACCTTGGGACAACATTATTTGACATAAAGATTTGATCTTTATGACCCCAAAGGGGATTTTGAAGCTAGATCAATGTTTGGATGATAAAGATTGAAACTTTATCATCCAAATGACCATCCTTGCTACCAATGAACAACATAATCAACAAAAACATGTGCCTTTTTCATTAAAATAGATCATTAATTTGTTATAAGTGAGAAATTCAACAAACCATGATCATCCTTAGGTTAGAACCACTTTCACACAAAGTGTGAAGGGCACCTTGAATCATCCATGGTTTGGACCATAATGTATAATAATATATATATATATATATAGTGCTTGAAGGACAAGACTTGCAATAAGATTAAGATTAAAGTGCTTGAAGGACAAGACTTGCAATAAGATTAAGATTAAAGTGCTTGAAGGACAAGGCTTGCAATGAAATTAAGTTGCTTGAATGGACAAGACTTTCAAGAATTAAGAGATGAACAACAATAATATGAACAAACAAAAGATATAAGATGAAGAGAAGGATGGGGGAGAAGGTGGCTTCACCTATGTTTAGTTAGGCCAATCTTCCTTTCTCTTTCACTCTCAAAACACTCTCTGGAGCAATTTTAGCAGAGTAACACTAACAATAATCGTTTCTCCCCCCCTGAAATGATCAGCAAGGCCTTCAATTTATAGGCCCTGTGACCTCCCAAAGTAGCCGTACGGCTAGGGATGGTGCCTTCTGGATTTTTCCAATTTTTAATTCCAGAAAGGTCCTTGTGTTCCAACTTTATCCTAGTGAGGTCCTGGCCTATCAGTTTGTCCCTGAATGGTGCCAAGAATTCCTCTAATTTGGTCATTTCAGATTGGGGTACTTACAGAGCCCCTCGGTAACGTTGCTTTTGAAGAAAGCGGGGTTGTCGATAAAACAAGCATCCCAATCTGATGGGAGGACGGCTTGGCCGATTTGGGTGAGAGAATTTCAAGGCTACTCAAACCTATAAGCATCCCATTTTGATGGGAGGACGGCATAGCCGATATGTTCTATAGCTGGACCTAGAGGTATAGGATTCCTACGTATCCCTATTCGAGGGAATCAAGCCTATCGTAGTTCAAAAGAGGGGTGAGAGATTTTAAGGCTACTCAAACCTATGGGCGACCGTCGAGGTCGGGTGGAGAACTTACCGTCTCAAACCTAAGGGTGACCGTAAAAGGTCGGGTGGAGAACTTAGCGTCTCAAGCCTAAGGGTGACCGTAAAAGGTCGGGTGGAGAAGTTAGCATCTCAAGCCTAAGGGTGACCGTAAAAGGTCGGGTGGAGAACTTAGCGTCTCAAGCCTAAGGGCGACCGTAGAAGTTCGGGTGGAGAACTTAGCGTCTCAAGCCTAAGGGCGACCGTAAAAGGTCAGGTGGAGAACTTAGCATCTCGAGCCTAAGGGCGACCGTAAAAGGTCGGGTGGAGAACTTAGCGTCTCGAGCCTAAGGGTTTGGTCAACACTAACTATGAGACGGTTGACTAACAAGGATGGTCTTACATCATTTTGGACTGCTGGTTCTTTTCACACGAGTTTTAACTTCTTAACTGGACTTACGAAGGACTGCCGGGGCATGGTCAACATGACTCTATGCGAGAGGGTTGACTAAATGGTTGGACTTACGAAGGACTGCCGGTTCTTTTCACACAAGTTTTAACTTCTTAACTGGACTTACGAAGAACTGCCGGTTCTTTTCACACAAGTTTTAACTTCTTAACTGGACTTACGAAGAACTGCCGGGGCATGGTCAACTTGACTCTATGGGAGAGGGTTGACTAAATGGCTAGACTTATGAAGGACTGCCGGTTCTTTTCACACGTTTTAACTTCTTAACTGGACTTACGAAGGACTGCCGGGGCAACAACGGATTTGACTTTCACTTGGTCAATCCTAGAGGTTTGGTCAACACTAACTACGAGACGGTTGACTAACAAGGATGGTCTTACGTCATTTTGGACTGCCGGGGCAATAACGGATTTGACTTTCGCTCGGTCAATCCTAAAGGTTTGGTCAACACTAACTACGAGATGGTTGACTAACAAGGATGGTCTTACGTCATTTTGGACTGCCGGGACTTGGTCAACTTGGCTCTATGGGAGAGGGTTGACTAAATGGATGGTCTTACGTCATTTTGGACTGCCGGGACAACAATGGATTTGACTTTCACTTGGCCAATCCTAAAGGTTTGGTAACACTAACTACGAGACAGTTGACTAACAAGGATGGTCTTACGTCATTTTGGACTGCCGGGGCAACAACGGATTTGACTTTCGCTCGGTCAATCCTAAAGGTTTGGTCAACACTAACTACGAGATGGTTGACTAACAAGGATGGTCTTACGTCATTTTGGACTACCGGGACTTGGTCAACTTGGCTCTATGGGAGAGGGTTGACTAAATGGCTGGTCTTACGTCATTTTGGACTGCCGGGACAACAACGGATTTGACTTTCACTTGGTCAATCCTAAAGGTTTGGTCAACACTAACTACGAGACGGTTGACTAACAAGGATGGTCTTACGTCATTTTGGACTGTCGGGGCAACAACGGATTTGACTTTCGCTCAGTCAATCCTAAATGTTTGGTCAACACTAACTACGAGATGGTTGATTAACAAGGATGGTCTTACGTCATTTTGGACTGCCGGGACTTGGTCAACTAGGCTCTATAGGAGAGGGTTGACTAAATGGCTGGTCTTACGTCATTTTGGACTGCCGGGACAACAACGGATTTGACTTTCACTTGGTCAATCCTAAAGGTTTGGTCAACACTAACTACGAGATGGTTGACTAACAAGGATGGTCTTACGTCGTTTTGGACTGCCGGGGCAACAACGGATTTGACTTTCACTCGGTCAATCCTAAAGGTTTGGTCAACACTAACTACGAGATGGTTGACTAACAAGGATGGTCTTACGTCATTTTGGACTGTCGGGAATAAGGGTCTCAACCTATAATGACTATTCTGAGTCAAGGTTTGACTTGGGTCGACTCTACTCTACGGGACGGTTGACACATTTTCTTGACACCGAAAAAGAGCCTAGGGGTAACCGTTAAGACACATTGTGGACGAAAGAGTCCAAAACTTTTGGAAAATCATTTTGAGAGGATATCAAAAGCATTCTGCTTGAAACATGGTCTTTGATAAATGATGCCAAAAGGGCAAATTTCGAAAATGCTTATTCCTAAAGGCAAATCTTTTAACAAAGCATTTTAGTCAAATTTTTTATTTTAACTTAACCGTGAGGTTTGTTATGCATAAAGTCCTTTGGAGCTTTGTCCATTTCTTAGGGGCGATCGGGAGTAAAGAACCCTTTTGTCGTCGATGTTGGGGTAGCCCCATGTCCTCGTAGTCATCAATGTTGGGGTAGCCCCATGTCCTTATTGGCGTCGATGGTGGCATAGCCCCATGTCTTTGTCGGTGTCGATGGCGGAGTAGCCCCAATATCATCTTCTGACCTTTGGAATGAGGTTAGGAACCCATCCCTTTTTCATGACGCACCCTTTCTTTTGCCTAGGCCGCCCTTACGGGTTTTCAACCTAGCGGGTTACTTGTTTTGCGTCTTTCATGGCACACCCTGTTTTTTTCCTAGGCCGCCCTTACGGGTTTTCAACCCAGCGGGCTACTTTTTTGGTGCTCTTTTTTTTTTTTTTTATGAGTGATCCAGCCGACTCGATAGAACGGGGACTTTAAAGTATTTTTCTTGGAGGAAACATGCAAGGGCATTTTATTTGGGAGAGAGTCCCTTTATGCGGGTGAGCTCTTTGAGCAATATATCATTAAATGGGAGGAATCCCTTGCTTGACAGAATACAAGTGTTTAGCTCTTTCCTAAGATGGAGAAAAGAAGACTTGTGGAGACATTTGAAATTTTCCTTAGTTAATATCATCAAAGGATTGCTGGAATGGACCATGTTTATTATTAAGTCCAGATTATAACAAGCAATTAGCCTTAACATGTGTGAATGTTGTGATCAATTAATGATTAAGATTCGATCAATGGCAAGATCAAAAGGTGTTTATGGGGAATTGGTCCTTGTCAGGTAAATTGGTCATTGATGGGACCGTGGGGGAGAGGCTTGGCTACTTTGGAAAAGCCATGGTTTGACCGTTATTTCTCATGCTGTGACCGGACCCGAAGGTTGCCTACGTTCCCCTCAGTTTGAGGAGCTCAGGTCGCCGTAGTTTGGCCATGGGGCCGTCTTTTCCAGGGTTTGTGTCATTTTGTAGTGGACTCCTTGGGATGGACTCTCTTTTGGATGAACGGGCCTTCTGAAGTGAGTTCCTTCCTGGTTGTCTTTTGACATGGACTCCCTTTCTTGCTAACCCTTGGGGGTGGACTTTGCGGTGCGCTTTTGAGGCGAACTTCCTTTTCACATGCATTCATTTAATTTCCTTCTTTCCACATATTCATCCTCTCCCTCTTCTCATTTTTTTTTTAGGGAGAGGGGAAACATTAGCCCCAACTCGCTGTCTTGGGCATTGGCTCCTTTGTAGCCCCTTGGTGGAACGTCCTTACTTCCGGCTTTGACTTTGAAGATCCGGGGAGTCCTTTGTTGCGCACGCGCGATCATGGTTGAATTTGAGCAACAACATCCTTGTCTTTTCATCGTCTCGGGATGCCTTTGATGTGCATCAAGAATTTGTATCGGGTTGTGTATCGGGGATGTGTATAGGGGGTGTGTATAGAGGAAGGTTTGCCATTAGTGGTCTCTTCGTGCCAATTGATCACAACATTTATTCACATCAAGATTAATTGTTTGCATTTAGCATTTTTCATTTGTGTTAGGTCCATTGGTCCTTAATGAGTCGTCATTGACTAGTATGCTTAGAAGTCAATTCATCATTTTAGGGACGTAGCAATCAATTGATAATAACAAGCAAGAGAATTTCAAGAGTGAGTGTATATTGCAAATAATGTTTCAAGTCTAGAGAGAAGAGAAGGAAAATGACTCTTTTATATAGATAACTTTGTACAAACATGTCCGAGTACGGACCTTGGCAAAAATAAAAAAGACACAGTCCAAGATGGACTTTTGGTGAAAGTCTAGAACCTACGAGGCTGGAAGACTCATTTTTTTTTCTTCTTTTTAGGGATGGGCTCCCATGAAGCATGATGATCCATTTTCTTCCTCAATTGTTGGAGGGGTCGTCGGCGGCATATTACATGTCTTCTACGGGGAACTCGGATTCCATGTCGTCGGAAAAGATGTCGCGAGGGTCTCCATTTGGCTTGGCGTTGTAATTGCCGGATCCGTCTACTACTCATGAGTTGGGAGTTTGTTCTGGCCATCTCCTTTTGGTGATTTCCTTTCAAGGCGCGCAACCTTTGTGCATGACACTCGACGAGGGTACAGACCTCCATTTGATGTAGCCGCCTTTGGGCTTCCGAAGCACGGGCTTCTCCTTGTTGTTCACGTGGATGGTTGTCTCGGATGCCAATTCAGGTGCGGGCTCCTTGGTCGATGTTTCCGATGGACAGAACCGCGAAGGATTTTTAGCATATTAAACCTCAAGGTGAAATCATAACCATGATTTGAGAAAAATGCTTCATTATCGGATTAGCCTTTTGGGAAAAACTTGACAAGGCAATAATAATAATAATTTTATTAAGAAAACTGACAATGGACTCAGAATGGTCACCACATGGCATCAACCGGGGAGTCAAGATTCTAACTAAACCTAACAGACACCTTAACTGACTCTTCTTAAGGGCTTACCACACATCCTAAAAGCAACTGACTCTTCCTAAGGATGAAAACAGACTTTTCCTAAGGGGAGATTGATGGAAGGGGTTTCGAAACTCCGTCCTCTGTTGTGGTAGCCGCAGCACCATTCATTTCCCAACCCGGGGCATTCAGCCCTTCAGACATTTTCTGTGCCGCTGATCCTTTACAAACGCCTTCCGTCATTTCGGCTTTGCTGAGTTTAGGAACCATCATTTGGGACACTGATTTTGTCAACTCTTCCAAAATAGGCTCTCCCACTTTGGGATTGACAACTTTGTCAACCGCGGGCTCCTTTTCCTTGGGACGGACATCACTCCATTTACCAACCATCGGGGAAGTCACAAATTCGAGAATTTTGACGCTCGGGTCATTGGATGTGTCGGAGGCGTGGGGGCGTCCAAGCTTTCCCTTCTTGATTAGCTTCGAGATGATGCGTTTTATGGCGGTGCAATCATTGGTATCATGGCTATGGTAGTTGTGAAAGGCACACCTTTTGGTCTTGTCGCGACGTTTTTCAAGATTCTTTGGCCGGAAATCTTCGAGGGGCCACATGAGGCCATGTTTGACCAATCCTTCAAACACTTTGCTTATGGGCATTCCGAAATCCTCAAACTTTGTGAAATGGAGCTTGGTTCGGCCTTTGGCTTTTCTTTCATTGTTGACCGGAGCGTGGTGGGGATGAGAATTACCGTTACTCAATGCAAAGGGGTGCCCCTCGAGTGTCCTTTCAAATTTAGCTTCCATCTGTTTTCTCTTTCCCAACAACGTACCCGACTGAGGTGTAACATGAGGATTCTGTGGATGTGCGTGGGTGTAGGCATACCCATAATCTTGGTTGCTTGCAGGAATACACATTGGAGGCATGCAATGAGCTCGTGGTCCAAGAGGTCTCCGATTGCAGAAATGATACGGGTCACCATGGAATCTTATCGGGAAATCTGGTGGAAATCGGTTAGTGATGCATGGTTGGTTATCCACATATGGTCTAAACAGTGACTGAGCTCCGGTGACTTGGTTGATGGCATTAAACCGAAGGGTATGGTATTGTGAGTATGATGCTCGGGGCGTAACCGGTGTGAACAGTGGTTTGTGGGCCTTTTGAGTGGATTGTGTTTGGGATTTTATAGGAAGTGTCTCATGGGAGATGTTGGATTTGGGATGAGGCGGAGTGAGGGAGATTTGAGTGAGAGGCTCGTTATGGATGATGCCGTGTTGGGGCGAAGAAATGGAGGCCTCGGTATTTTGGTGAGATGGAGGGGGCAATCTGTTGGTAGTGGTGCCCTAGGCACGTTTAATAAACGTTGTAATTGTTATCATTTATTTCATATCAATAAAGAGATGTTTTGATTATTATTGTTGTTCATGTTTACTTATAATAATCCCCATCCCTAGTACTTGTTAAGGACTAGTATAAAGGCTAAATGATCATGGGATGATCATGTTAGATTTATGGGTACTTGTTTAGAACAAGGTACTGGACATGACCCACTGTATGAGATTTATGTCATGGTCCATGTCGAACGTATATCTCATATTAGTTATGTCATTTGAATCCTTAGACATGAAGTTATTATAGTCTTCCACTTGATGAACATTGTGTTTGACATATTCAAACGCTACCTTAACACAGTAGTTATAAAGGGTATGATTAGCATAATCGGATTCCCGTTGGGAAGAATAATAAGCTAAATGGATTTGTCCCTCCACGGAGAGATGTCCAGCTTGGGCCCCTCGAAGGAATGATGTTGATGAAATGTTCGGTCGGACTCAAATGGATTGATTGGATCAATAGCATTTGAATTATCAACATATTCGGAATCGAGAAAGTATTGAACAAAACAAGTTGACTGTTTGACCATGACTTGTGTTCAATGATATCGTGGACAAAAGGATTATGACATATTCTAAAGGAATGCGAACTTGTATCTAGTTATACTATTTGGGTAGGTATGACGGTTTGCTAGAACCTAATCATATCTTATGGGATCATGTTTGAGCCCATTGCCAACTTAGTATAATCCTAGAGGGTCACATACAATAGAACGAATCTTAATTAAGAGGACTATATTGGAATTTAGGGTCAAAGGACCTCAAAGGAATTTCTGGAAAATTCTGGGCTTCCTGGTCAACCAAGAGGGCGCTTGAGTTGGACCAGGCGGGCGCCTGAATGAATTCTAAAAGGATCTGGACCTTCTGGTCAAATAAGCGGGCGCCTGGTGTCGCGCCCCGGAAATTCCAAAATCCATAAACATAAAATTTACATAATATACATCTCCAAAATACTAAATACCAAACCGGGCTCGTGAAATCAACTATGAAACCAATACCATCAAACAACACCTCAACGAGATTATAACTCGGAGACTAGAAACAAACGCGGAAGCAAGAACAACTATTAACAAAAATACCCAAGGTGCAACCGTATATAGAAAACACTAAACGACTACGAACCCATAATAATATGCATAAAGGCTCCGAAGAGCAACTATCCCAAATGCGATCAACCTGCTCAGAAGATTCCCGCTACAACGGACCTCACAACGCTACCACTTGCTTTCCTGGGGGGGTTAAGGAAAATCAGAGATAAAAGAAATGGGGTGAGATAAAATCTCAGTAAGTTACTAATGCAGCTACATGGCATAATATCATGCAAATCAACAATATAACTGAACAAGTAAATCACATAACAACAAATGAGAAAGCTCCCTATCGCCAACTGTCCCATACCAGTTGGAAATAACGACTAACTCATCATGCAGCACATAAGACTGAAATAAACACATTACAAAGGATACCGAGCTAAGGTTTCACCAAACTGATAGAACAATCGCTGCGCAGCTTCAACCGATCAACCAATCAATAATAGCAGCATAACAGCTGAAGAGAACCCCGGTCAGAACCGACCAATCAATCAATCAACCAATCAAACCGTCTTCGTAGTAGCATAAAAGCTGAAGAGAAAACCCCGGTACCGGAACCAATAACCAATAATAGCAAGGGAATATGACACAAAGTCATTGTTGGTAGTGGTGCCCTAGGCACGTTTAATAAACGTTGTAATTGTTATCATTTATTTCATATCAATAAAGAGATGTTTTGATTATTATTGTTGTTCATGTTTACTTATAATAATCCCCGTCCCTAGTACTTGTTAAACACTAGTATAAAGGCTAAATGGTCATGGGATGATCATGTTAGATTTATGGGTACTTGTTTGGAACAAGGTACTGGACATGACCCGCTGTATGAGATTTATGTCATGGTCTATGTCGTACATATATCTCATATTAGTTATGTCATTTGAATCCTTAGACATGAAGTTATTATAGTCTTCCACTTGATGAACATTGTGTTTGACATATTCAAACGCTACCTTAACACGGTAGTTATAAAGGGTACGATTGGCATAATCGGATTCCCATTGGGAAGAATAATAAGCTAAATGGATTTGTCCCTCCACGGAGAGATGTCAAGCTTGGGCCTCTCGTAGGAATGATGTTGATGAAATCTTCGGCCGGACTCAAATGAATTGATTGGATCAATGTCAATTGGATTATCAACATATTCGGAATCGAGAAAGTATTGAACAAAACAAGTTGACTCTTTGACCATGACTTGTGTTCAATGACATCGTGGACAAAGGGATTGTGACATATTCTAAAGGAATGCGAACTTGTATCTAGTTATACTATTTGGGTAGGTATGACGGTTTGCTAGAACCTAATCATATCTTATGGGATCATGTTTGAGCCCATTGCCAACTTAGTATAATCCTAGAGGGTCACACACAATAGAACGAATCTTTAATAAAAGGACTATATTGGCATTTAGGGTCGGAGGACTTCCAAGGAATTTCTGGAAAGTTCTGGGCCTCCTGATCAACCAAGCAGGCGCTTGGGTTGCACCAGGCGGGCGCCTGAACAAGCCGGAAAAAGGATTGGACTTTCTGCCCAAACAAGCGGGCGCCTGGGTAGGACCAGGCGGGCGCCCGGTATGCCGATTGGAAAATTCCTAATTCGATTAGGAAAGGTTTTTGGCACAAGTTACCTATTTGGAATAGGTCTTAATTGTGTATAAAAACACCAATTCGGCCAGACCATATTAACAAGTGCTTTTGTGAGTCTCAAAGAGTTTGAGAGGGATTTTATTTTGTTCTAAGATATCATTGATTGAGGAACAAAATAATTCACAAACAAATTCCATATAGTTCTTTATTATATTGAGAAAGTGTGTTTCATAATATTGGTCTAGCAACCAAGATCGAAGAAGTTCCTTTGATATTCGTTCGAAGTGTGGATACCGCTAGAGGGTGAATTTTATCATCTTACAAAGTTCGTGATTTGTTCGTGATAAAGCTTCAAGATCTCCATCAAGACCAAAGAGAAAAATTCATAGCCATCAAGGGTTAGTTTTATTCTATATTCATGTTATTGTATTTGATTTAATCATATGAACGGATCTATGGGCTTTGGGTTTCAAAATTTTAAATGCTAAATTCCGCTGCGCATGTTACTACGAAACCCAACAGTGGTATCAGAGCCCCGTTCATGTTGATTAATTCAATACTTGGATCATGTTATGTGTATATAAATTGTTTATGTGCCTTGCATGATATGAATATTGGAATATATGATACTTATGTGTTTTGTGATTTTATGTGGTTTATTGTTTTGCAACTTTAATCGCACGATTCAATCGCAATAAAAATTATGGTCGATTCTGAATTATTTCGATTATTGATTTTTGATTGGATCAAAGTTTTAATAATCAAGGAAAAATAATTTTGAGACAAAATTTTCGAACTTTAAAATTCTATACTATTCTGGCCATTCAAGCGGGCGCCTGGTCCTTTGCTGGCGGGCGCTCGGTGGTCAAAATTTGTTCTGATTTTGGTTAAAATATGAATATGGAATTTTCGATAAATTCGACAAAACCAGTAACAGAACCAGTCCAGACTTGTTGATCTGGAATGGGTTTTGGGTAGTTGGTTTGTGTGTGGATTTTGGGGTTTGATTTTCCTATTTGTTTTAGTCTTGTGATTCCTAGATTGGTTCAAGTTTTGGATGGCTAATCTGCGTTCATCGAGATTGTGTTTCCCAAAATTGATCGCAATCAAAGTTTCAAAGATAAAACGAAGTTAGAATTATGAAGAGTTCATAATTGCTAAAATTGAGAAACAAAGTTCTTGATTCAATGATTGGAGATCCATGTGGAATTGTGAATGCAATTGGCCTACGTTCATCGAGACCATCTATTGCTTAGTTTCGGCCACATAGACTACTTTCTTGGTTTCTTGAATTAGTGCGGGATTGTGGTTTCCTAATGGCTTAGTTCGACCGCGCTTCTTGTTGTCTTGATTTGGAGATAATAACCAAAGTTGAAATAGTCTCATCCTCATAATTATAGAGAAACTAATGACACATAAATATCATGCTTAAATTAATGGGATTAATTTAGTGGCTAAACTTGATGTGTAACATGTTTATATTATGTGCTCATAAATGTGTTATATGCTATATGTGATGAACCTTCAAAGAAAGTTTTAAGTCTTTTATTGCAATGCCATGATTAAAACACATGTTAGTACATAAGTGACTCTAATGTAGATTCGCCCTAGCGAGATGCATTAAATTTATTTATGTATGAGCAAGATAGATAATGTGGGCACGCCCTAGCGGGACACATTAACTATGCGTTTAAAATGGTTAGACTTAATTGGGCGTCAAAACAGTTTTGGGCCTAGGCAAAGATGAGGTTTAACATGCTTTTTGAAATTGGATTTCTTAAAGAATCTCATAAACGGAACTAAGAGTCATATGAGATATGATTGACAAGAGTTATCTACCTAATTAATTTGATTTTGTGTAATCCGCCTTAGCGGACTTGAAATTAAATTAAAGTTGGATCTTAACCCATTTAAATTATATTATACATCAGATGTATATGAAGGTTATATAATTTAGTGGGAGTATTTTATTTGAAAAATACATTGTTTATCTCTTTAATGAAAACCGGTACTTATTAAATTTTGGAAATTTTGCATATTTGTAGATAATGACTAATAACACTCAATCAATGTCGTTGCGATCGATCCTTGAGAAGGATAAGCTCGAAGAGAATGGTACAAACTTTATGGATTGGATCCGTAGCATAAGAATCGTTCTTAGGCAAGAAGATAAGTTGTACATTCTCGATGGGCCTCTCCCTGCTGAACCACCGCCTACTGCCCCTAGGGTAGAAAGGGACAATTACAAGAAACATCGTAATGATTCTAGAGATGTAAGTTGTCTCATGCTTGCTGCTATGTGTTCAAAACTCCAACAAAGTTTGGAACATTTGGAAGCTTATGAGATAGGCGTGGAGTTGAGAACCATGTTTCAAGAGCAAGCTAGGCAAGAGAGGTACAAGACCATTGTTGCATTCACTACTTGTAAAATGAATGAAGGGCAACAAGTGAGTCCTTACTTTCTTAAAATGAAAGGTTATGTAGAGCACCTTGAGAAACTTGGCTATCCAATCCCATTGGAGCTAGCCACGGATCTCATTCTTAATTCATTGCCTAAAAGTTATAATCAGTTTGTGATGAATTATAACATGCATGGAATGGATAAGAACCTCTCTGAGTTATATGGGATGCTCAAAACTGCAGAGATGAAAATTGTGGAGAAAGGTTCTCCCGTGCTCTTGGTTCATGATGGGAAGAAGGCTAGTGCCAAAGGAAAGGGTAAGAAAGTTGTCAAACCCAAAATAACCAAGGCAAAGGTTGCCAAGGCTTCTGAGGCAAAACCCGATTCACAAAAGGATGCAATCTGTTTCCATTGTCAAGAAATTGGTCATTGGAAACGTAATTGCAAGGCTTTCTTGGAAGAGCAAAAAAAGAAGAAGAGCAGCAAGGCTGCGTCGACTTCAGGTATCTATATGATAGATATTCTCCTTTCTACCACTGATTGTTGGGTATTGGATACCGGATGTGGTTCTCACATTTGTCTAAATGTGCAGGGACTAAAGAATAGGAGACTGCTTAAAGAAGGTGAAGTAGATCTACGCGTGAGAAATGGAGCAAGAGTTGCTGCATTAGCCGTAGGGACTTATGAAGTCACTTTACTTTCCGGACTAATTCTTGTTTTGAACAATTGTTATTATGTTCCGGATTTAAGCAGAAATATTATTTCAATTTCTTGTTTGGATAATGAAGGTTTTAAGTTTCTTATTGAGAATAAGAAATTTTCTATTTATTTAAATGATGTGCTTTATGGTATTGCTAATTCATTTAATGGCCTTTATATCTTGGATGTCAAGAATGAAAATAATGTCTATCATGTAAATAAGAAATCTAAACCTAATGATGTAAATCATACTTATTTGTGGCATTGCCGTCTTGGTCATATTAATGAGAAGCGTATCTCAAAACTCCATGGGGACGGACTTTTGGGCTCATGTGACTTAGAGTCATATGACACTTGTGAGTCGTGTCTTCTTGGAAAATTGACTAAGACACCTTTTACCAAGCTGGGTGAAAGGGCAAGCGACTTATTGGGGTTGATACATTCCGATGTATGCGGACCATTAAGTAGCAATGCTAGGGGAGGATTTCAATACTTCATAACCTTCACTGATGATTATAGTAGATTTGGGTATGTTTACCTAATGAAACATAAAAGTGAAGCATTCGAGATATTTAGAATATTTCAAAATGAAGTAGAAAAACCACTTGGCAAAAGTATAAAGGCACTTCGATCAGATCGAGGTGGTGAATACTTGAGCCAAGAATTTGATGATCATCTAAAGAATTGTGGAATAGTTTCACAATTGACTCCGCCCGGAACACCACAATGGAATGGTGTGTCTGAGAGGAGAAATCGGACTTTGTTAGGCATGGTTCGATCAATGATGAGTCAAGTTGATATTCCAATATCCTTTTGGGGTTACGCCCTAGAAACCGCTGCTTTGACACTAAATCAAGTTCCAACTAAATAGGTTCCAAAGACTCCATATGAGATGTGGAGTGGAAAGAAACCTAGTTTATCTTTCATGAGGATTTGGGGTTGCGAAGTTTATGTCAAGAGACTTGTCTCTGACAAACTAGCACACAAATCCGATAAATGTATTTTCGTGGGATATCCTAAGGAAACTAAAGGATATTACTTTTACAACCGTGAGGACAACAAAGTGTTTGTTGCCCGAACTGGTGTCTTTCTAGAGAAAGAGTTTCTCTCCAAAGAAATCAGTGGGAGTAAAATAAATCTTGAAGAAATTCGAGACCCAGAAAATAACATTGAATCAATAGTGGAACAAGAACAAGAACCACAAGGAGTTGTGGAACCTGTTCAAAATACACAAGCAACTCGCAGATCTAGTAGGTTACGATCCGAGCCCGAGAGATATGGATTTCTCGTAACGGATAGTAATGAGGTAGAAATCATTGAGAATGATGAATCGTCAATCTACCAAGAGGCGATGTCCTCTCCTGATTCGGACAAGTGGCTTGGAGCCATGGAATCCGAATTGCAATCCATGCAAGATAATCAAGTTTGGAATTTGATTGATGCGCCCGAAGGTGTAAAAACCATAGGATGCAAATAGGTCTTCAAGAAGAAGACTGACATGGATGGGAAGGTGCATACTTACAAAGCTAGGCTTGTAGCGAAAGGTTATAGGCAAGTTCATGGTATTGACTATGATGAGACCTTTTCACCCGCAGCAATGATCAAGTCTATAAAAATTTTGCTTGCCATTGCCGCATATCATGACTATGAAATATGGCAGATGGACGTCAAAACCGCTTTCCTGAATGGAAAACTTCAAGAGGATGTGTATATGACACAACCAGAAGGTTTTGAACAAGATTCTAAGGTATGCAAATTGCAGAGATCCATCTATGGATTGAAGCAAGCTTCTAGGAGTTGGAATCTCCGTTTTGATGAATCGGTCAAAGAGTTTGGTTTCATCAAGAACGAAGATAAGCCTTGTGTATACAAGAAGATTAGTGGGAGCATAGTGCTATTCCTTATTTTATACGTGGATGACATATTGCTCATTGGAAACGACATTCCTACACTTCAGTCTGTGAAGACTTGGTTAGGAAAGTGCTTCGCAATGAAAGATATGGGTGAAGCCGCATATATTCTTGGCATTAAGATCTATAGAGATAGATCAAGGAGGCTACTTGGTTTAAGCCAAAGTACATACATTGACAAGGTCATTAGAAGATTCCGTATGGAAAATTCTAAGAGAGGAACCTTGCCCGTGTTACATGGAGTTTCTCTAAGCAAGACTCAATGTCCTAAGACAAAAGATGAGCGTGAGAAAATGAATGATGTTCCATATGCTTCGGCAATTGGGTCCATCATGTATGCCATGATTTGTACTAGACCGGATGTGTCTTATGCTTTGAGCATGACAAGTAGATAACAATCCGACCCTGGCGAAAATCACTGGATAGCTGTAAAAGCGATTCTTAAGTACTTGAGAAGGACTAAAGACTCGTTTTTGGACTATGGAGGAATGGAAGATGATCTCGTTGTAAATGCTTACACGGATGCGAGCTTCCAAACTGACAAAGATGATAGCCGATCGCAATCGGGTTTTGTGTTTATGTTAAATGGTGGAGCTGTAAGCTGGAAGAGTTCCAAGCAAAGTACAACCGCTGATTCTACAACAGAAGCTGAGTATATTGCTGCATCGGATGCTGCAAAAGAAGCTGTTTGGATTAAGAAGTTCATAACTGAACTTGAAGTGGTTCCTAGTATTGCTAATCCAATAGACCTTTATTACGATAATAATGGTTCTATTGATCAAGCAAAGGAACCAAGAGCACATCAGAAATCCAAACACATACTTAGGCGTTTTCATATCATACGAGAGATCGTTGATAGGGGAGACGTAAATATATGCAGAGTACCTACTGATGACAATGTTGCGGACCCGCTAATAAGGGACTTCCACAAGCTAAACATGATGGTCATGTTAGGTCCATGGGTATTAGATACATGGGAGATTGGGCCTAGGGTAAGTAGGAGATTGTTGGTAGTGGTGCCCTAGGCACGTTTAATAAACGTTGTAATTGTTATCATTTATTTCATATCAATAAAGAGATGTTTTGATTATTATTGTTGTTCATGTTTACTTATAATAATCCCCGTCCCTAGTACTTGTTAAGCACTAGTATAAAGGCTAAATGGTCATGGGATGATCATGTTAGATTTATGGGTACTTGTTTGGAACAAGGTACTGGACATGACCCGCTGTATGAGATTTATGTCATGGTCTATGTCGTACATATATCTCATATTAGTTATGTCATTTGAATCCTTAGACATGAAGTTATTGTAGTCTTCCACTTGATGAACATTGTGTTTGACATATTCAAACGCTACCTTAACACGGTAGTTATAAAGGGTATGATTGGCATAATCGGATTCCCGTTGGGAAGAATAATAAGCTAAATGGATTTGTCCCTCCACGGAGAGATGTCAAGCTTGGGCCTCTCATAGGAATGATGTTGATGAAATGTTCGGCCGGACTCAAATGAATTGATTGGATCAATGTCATTTGGATTATCAACATATTCGGAATCGAGAAAGTATTGAACAAAACAAGTTGACTCTTTGACCATAACTTGTGTTCAATGACATCGTGGACAAAGGGATTGTGACATATTCTAAAGGAATGCGAACTTGTATCTAGTTATACTATTTGGGTAGGTATGACGGTTTGCTAGAACCTAATCATATCTTATGGGATCATGTTTGATCCCATTGCCAACTTAGTATAATCCTAGAGGGTCACACACAATAGAACGAATCTTAAATAAAAGGACTATATTGGCATTTAGGGTCGGAGGACTTCCAAGGAATTTCTGGAAAGTTCTGGGCCTCCTGGTCAACCAAGCAGGTGCTTGGGTTGCACCAGGCGGGCTCCTGAACAAGCCGGAAAAAGGATTGGACTTTCTGCCCAAACAAGCGGGCGCCTGGGTAGGACCAGGCGGGCGCCCGGTATGCCGATTGGAAAATTCCTAATTCGATTAGGAAAGGTTTTTGGCACAAGTTACCTATTTGGAATAGGTCTTAATTGTGTATAAAAACACCAATTCGGCCAGACCATATTAACAAGTGCTTTTGTGAGTCTCAAAGAGTTTGAGAGAGATTTTATTTTGTTCTAAGATATCATTGATTGAGGAACAAAATAATTCACAAACAAATTCCATATAGTTCTTTATTATATTGAGAAAGTGTGTTTCATAATATTGGTCTAGCAACCAAGATCGAAGAAGTTCCTTTGATATTCGTTCGAAGTGTGGATACCTCTAGAGGGTGAATTTTATCATCTTACAAAGTTCGTGATTTGTTCGTGATAAAGCTTCAAGATCTCCACCAAGACCAAAGAGAAAAATTCATAGCCATCAAGGGTTAGTTTTATTCTATATTCATGTTATTGTATTTGATTTAATCATATGAACGGATCTATGGGCTTTGGGTTTCAAAATTTTAAATGCTAAATTCCGCTGCGCATGTTACTACGAAACCCAACAGTCATAACCCAAACCAAACAGCTAGAATGCTCACAAAGGAGCTAGCTCATCTCACATCCAAGGCCAATCTGGAGGAGGGTAATAA
This sequence comes from Campanula takesimana, assembly GCA_026119855.1. Taxonomy (NCBI): domain Eukaryota; kingdom Viridiplantae; phylum Streptophyta; class Magnoliopsida; order Asterales; family Campanulaceae; genus Campanula; species Campanula takesimana. The sequence continues at coordinate 174,835 of JAOWBW010001700.1, read as the reverse complement.
TTGGGCAAATCAATGGTCAAGAGTTATAATGGACTCAGCTCATTGCCATTATAATCTTTCGCATCGCCCGAAACACACAAATACCAGCTGGACTTTCAAGTAAATGCCAAGTAATAAATACTAGCTCGATAAACAACCAAAGATTCCAAAGTAGGGAACCATACCAATTAATCACCATAAAGATGCAAAAGATTACTCAAGAAGAGTTCAACAACAACAAACACAAGAAGTTTCTCATAAAAGAGTCCAACAACGATAAACGAGATTGCTCATAGAAAGCCCAACAACATTGACCATTATAACATGATGATTCCAAGATAAGGCACGTACCAAACACATCCTAAATATGATACCCACAAGTTACTCATAAAGAGCACAACCCAAACGGTCGCTCACAAATAGCACAATGACTATCACCAAAGTGACCCTAAACATTTACTCATAAAGATATACTAGGACCATGAACTCATCCATCTCTTACACCTGGAATTCCAAAGTAGGAAATCAGAATGAATACACCTTAAGGTTAATCAAACCGTAGGTACCCAATTGCCAATTCACGCTTTACCTCCGTTCATAACGAACCAATTCTAAACACCCCAAACGAATTTAAAAGGTTACACTTAGAACATGATCACGACTGGACAAAACCCTACATTTTGATGTTCAATAACAACCCTCTAGGTACTATAGGACATCGCCTAAAACCTAGACCAAGTCTTACTCGAAAATCAATTAGATTGGAACAATCACGAACACATCATAAGATGCCCAAACATTCCCAAACAATACTTGATCAAATTACATAACACCATTGTTCACAAAGGAGCCAATTTCAATTATTAAAGTGTTCCACGATGCCCAACTAAGTCAACTAGAATAATGCTACGGAACCTAGACCGAGACTACACCTTGATCTTAAACCTCAACGAAAAGACAATCATTCTAATCTGGAACCATGCGGCCAATAGAACCATTTCATATTACTCGAAAATATCTTTCCAACGATAGTTTACACGTCTAAAACGGAGTCCAGACGAAGAAGTAATGGCCTCCGGAAGATTGAACGTAAAACGGACAATTGCGAAAGAGGACGGTGCGCGCGCCCTCCCAAAATGGGTGCGCGCGCCCCCTTTTATCAGAATGCTGGTTTTTGAGTGCACAAGAGGGTGCGCACGCCCTCCTTAAAAGGGAGCGCGCGCCCCCTTGCCCGATTCAGCTTTTTGGCCTTCCTGGTAGCCTAAATCTTCATTTGTCCATCATATACTAACATAACCTCTATTCCAACTTCAAAAACACAACTAAAACCCTTACTTTGCCTCTATAAACACTTCTAAAAACTAACTCTACTAAGAGTTCCAAACACAACAAAACCCAGAACAACCTTTGACTTCAAAACCAAGTCCAAATACCAAAGTTGCAAATAATCCAAATCAAACCAAAACCAACCCATAATCTAACACTCCTAATAAGTATACTATGGTACTAGAACAACTTATAAGTCTAACATAACTCATCTAGTAACATTTAAACAACCCAAACCAAAGGATGATTCAAATACCCAAATTTCACAAAAATATGAATAAATTGCAAATAGGTTCCAAATCCACCAAAGAAGCCATATATAACAACTAGAGCATCAATGGAGTTAAAGATGAACAATTTTTGTATAAATGGGGGAAAGTAACTTACCCGGATTTTATCAAAGTTGACGGAACTCGAAATTTCTTTGCTCCCTACGATCCTATCGACGATCTAAACATTTTTCGTATTAAGACAAATGAGAAATAATGAGGGGAAGATAGCTAGAATGTAGAGAGAAGGAAGAGAGAAATTTTACCTTTTCAACCAAGGAGAGAGAGAGAGAATGCTGGGAATGATGGTGAGGGGAAAGAGTGAGGGAGACGTGAGGGAGAAGGGAGGGAGTGGTTGAAGAATTATTTTCAAAATATTACACTTAGGGCCCCTCCCCTACTACTTACCCAATACAAATAACTCCCCACTAACAATTAAGACCCAACTCTTTACACTAGCACAATTAACCAATTAAAATGCTAGGCATAAAATATTATGACACACAAAATGCACACATAATTATTTAAATAAATAAATAATTTAAATAAATAAATAATCAATAAATAAATAATTAAATATTTATTACTAAGAAAATAGAGGCGGGTTTTCGGGTCGTTACAATCTACCCTCCTTAAAAAGAATTCGCCCGCGAATTCACCTATCAAAATCATAACACGCAGTCATAACGAGGCTACAAAATATCGATTCTCATATAGCACTCATAACCCCAATCAAGTACCTATTAGATAATTCAAACATAGTCTCCACGACTCATTAACCCAACATATTTTACACATACATATCTCGAGTATACTCGTATTAAACATTCTAAAGTCAACTTCCTCTTTCATCCGGAATTTCAGATTCCCACGACTATCACTTGATCATCGATCCTGAAACATAACTGATTTGATCCCGGTTAGCATTATGTCCTCAATCAACCCTTAAGTCACCAATATTCATATGTTTTACTTTTCCGGTTCCTCCGTACGTATTGACGATCTAGACATCATCCCATAGTCATGCTACTACCCGAACAAATAAGAGAAGGAATAGAGCTAACAATTACTGTCACCCAATGACTCAATGATATACTCAAAATTTACTGTTATCAACTATCCGATCGAATGGGATTCCACTACCACACTCACTTTCCTTATGAGATAAAACATAATACAGCCAAAATCTTGAATTTCTCAAACTACTTACATTACCTCATACTTAGTTTTCTAAGGAATTATATCCATTAACTCTTGGTAGTCTGCTATCATAACGTTTCAACTTGGTCCCAAAATAGAATAAAATATATAGTCCGCTGAGGCAATATCAATAAAATCACCATCAATTCCAAGTAATAGATAGTTCTATTTATTAGGCGTTAACCCTCGAAACATATACAAATACTTTATCACTCAAAATCGTTACATACCTCCATCTCCCTTTGGAAACATCATTATCGATAACGGATTGATCACTTTTCACAAAAATGGAAAACCTGACTTATTGTTGGGTTTCGATCAAACATGCGCAGCGGAATTTAGCATTTAAAATTTTGAAACCCAAAGCCATGGATCCGTTCATACGATTAAATCAAATACAACATAAGAATAAAGGAATAAACTAACCCTTGATGGCTATCAAATTTTCTCTTGGTCTTTGGTGGAGGTTTGAAGACTTGATCACGATCACAAAGCTTGAACACGAACTTTGAAGATGATGATTTTCACCCTCTAGCGGTATCCACACTTCGAACGAATATCAAAGTAGCTTCTTTGATCTTGGTTGCTAGACCAAATTGTGAAACACTTTTTCACAATCAAAAGAACTATATGGAATTTATTTTGTGTATTATTTTGTTCTTCAACCAAGAATGTCTTAGAACAAAATAAACCCTCTCTCAAACTCTTTGAGACTCACAAAATCATTAGCATAGAGTGCTGGCCGAATTTGGTCTTTTATACACAAGCATAACCTATTCCAAATAGGAAACTTGTGTCAAAATCCGTCCAAAATTCGTTTCCTAATCAAATTAGGAATCTGCCACCCGACAGCACTGTGCGGCCGCCCAAAACCCTATGTGCGGTCGCACAACTATCTGAAGCAAAACTGGTACAAAACTAAGATAATTGTGCGGCCGCCCAGTCCATACTGTGCGGTCGCCCACTTCCCAGGATGTCCAGAATTTCAAAAATTCCAATGTAGTCCTTTTAAAGATTCGTTATATTGTGTGTGACCCTCTAGGATTATACTAAGTTGGCAATGGGCTCAAACATGATCCCATAAGATATGATTAGGTTCTAGCAAACCGTCATACCTACCCAAATAGTATAACTAGATACAAGTTCGCATTCCTTTAGAATATGTCATAATCCTTTTGTCCACGATATCATTGAACATAAGTCATGGTCAAAGAGTCAACTTGTTTTGTTCAATACTTTCTCGATTCCGAATATGTTGATAATCCAAATGACATTGATCCAATCAATTCATTTGAGTCCGGCCGAACACTTCATCAACATCATTCCTACGAGAGGCCCAAGCTTGATATCTATCCGAAGCGGGACAAATCCATTTAGCTTATTATTCTTCCCTACGTGAATCCGATTATGCCAATCATACCCTTTATAACCACTCGGTTAAAAGTAGCGTTTGAATATGTCAAACATAATGTTCATCAAGTGGAAGACTATAATAACTTCATGTCTAAGGATTCAAATGACATAACTAATATGAGATATATGTATGACATAGACCATGACATAAATCTCATAGAGCGGGTCATGTCCAGTACCTTGTTCCAAACAAGTACCCATAAATCTAACATGATCATCCTATGATCATTTAGCCTTTATACTAGTGCTTAACAAGTACTAGGGACGGAGATTATTATAAGTAAACATGAACAACAATAATAATCAAAACATCTCTTTATTGATATGAAATAAATGATAACAATTACAACGTTTATTAAACGTGCCTAGGGCACCACTACCAACAATCTCCCACTTGCCCTAGGCCCAATCTCCCATGTATCTAATACCCATGGACCTAACATGACCATCATGTTTAGCTTGTGGAAGTCCCTTTGTTAGTGGGTCCACAACATTGTCATCAGTAGGTACTCTGCATATATTTACGTCTCCCCTATCAACGATCTCTCGAATGATATGAAAACGCCTAAGTATGTGTTTGGATTTCTGATGTGCTCTTGGTTCCTTCGCTTGAGCAATAGCACCATTATTGTCGCAATAAAGGTCTATTGGACTAGCAATACTAGGAACCACTTCAAGTTCAGTTATGAACTTCTTAATCCAAACAGCTTCTTTTGCAGCATCCGATGCAGCAATATACTCAGCTTCTGTTGTAGAATCAGCGGTTGTACTTTGCTTGAAACTCTTCCAGCTTACAGCTCCACCATTTAACATAAACACAATACCCGATTGCGATCGGCTATCATCTTTGTCAGTTTGGAAGCTTGCATCCGTGTAAGCATTTACAACGAGATCATCTTCCATTCCTCCATAGACCAAAAACGAGTCTTTAGTCCTTCTCAAGTACTTAAGAATCGCTTTTACGGCTATCCAGTGATTTTCGCCAGGGTCGGATTGGTATCTACTTGTCATGCTCAAAGCATAAGATACATCCGGCCTAGTACAAATCATGGCATACATGATGGACCCAATTGCCGAAGCATATGGAACATCATTCATTTTCTCACGCTCATCTTTTGTCTTAGGACATTGAGTCTTGCTTAGAGAAACTCCATGTAACACGGGCAAGGTTCCTCTCTTAGAATTTTCCATACGGAATCTTCTAATGACCTTGTCAATGTATGTACTTTGGCTTAAACCAAGTAGCCTCCTTGATCTATCTCTATAGATCTTAATGCCAAGAATATATGCGGCTTCACCCATATCTTTCATTGCGAAGCACTTTCCTAACCAAGTCTTCACAGACTGAAGTGTAGGAATGTCGTTTCCAATGAGTAATATGTCATCCACGTATAAAATAAGGAATAGCACTATGCTCCCACTAATCTTCTTGTATACACAAGGCTCATCTTCGTTCTTGATGAAAACAAACTCTTTGACCGATTCATCAAAACGGAGATTCCAACTCCTTGAAGCTTGCTTCAATCTATAGATGGATCTTTGCAATTTGCATACCTTAGAATCTTGTTCAAAACCTTCTGGTTGTGTCATATACACATCCTCTTGGAGTTTTCCATTCAGGAAAGCGGTTTTGACGTCCATCTGCCATATTTCATAGTCATGATATGCGGCAATGGCAAGCAAAATTCTTATAGACTTGATCATTGCTACGGGTGAAAAGGTCTCATCATAGTCAATACCATGAACTTTCCTATAACCCTTCGCTACAAGCCTAGCTTTGTAAGTATGCACCTTCCCATCCATGTCAGTCTTCTTCTTGAAGACCCATTTGCATCCTATGGTTTTTACACCTTCGGGCGCATCAATCAAATTCCAAACTTGATTGTCTTGCATGGATTCCAATTCGGATTCCATGGCTCCAAGCCACTTGTCCGAATCAGGAGAAGACATCGCCTCTTGGTAGGTTGACGGTTCATCATTCTCAATGGTTTCTACCTCATTACTATCCGTTATGAGAAATCCATATCTCTCGGGCTCGGATCGTAACCTACTAGATCTGCGAGTTACTTGTGTATTTTGAACAGGTTCCACAACTCCTTGTGGTTCTTGTTCTTGTTCCACTATTGGTTCAATGATATTTTCTGGGTCTTGAATTTCTTCAAGATTTATTTTACTCCCACTGATTTCTTTGGAGAGAAACTCTTTCTCTAGAAAGACACCAGTTCGGGCAACAAACACTTTGTTGTCCTCACGGTTGTAAAAGTAATATCCTTTAGTTTCCTTAGGATATCCCACGAAAATACATTTATCGGATTTGTGTGCTAGTTTGTCAGAGATAAGTCTCTTGACATAAACTTCGCAACCCCAAATCCTCATGAAAGATAAACTAGGTTTCTTTCCACTCCACATCTCATATGGAGTCGTTGGAACCGATTTAGTTGGAACTTGATTTAGTGTGAAAGCAGCGGTTTCTAGGGCGTAACCCCAAAAGGATATTGGAAGATCAACTTGACTCATCATTGATCGAACCATGTCTAACAAAGTCCGATTTCTCCTCTCAGACACACCATTCCATTGTGGTGTTCCGGGCGGAGTCAATTGTGAAACTATTCCACAATTCTTTAGATGATCGTCAAATTCTTGGCTCAAGTATTCACCACCTCGATCTGATCGAAATGCCTTTATACTTTTGCCAAGTTGTTTTTCTACTTCATTTTGAAATATTCTAAATATCTCAAATGCTTCACTTTTATGTTTCATTAGGTAAACATACCCAAATCTACTATAATCATCAGTGAAGGTTATGAAGTATTGAAATCCTCCCCTAGCATTGCTACTTAATGGTCCGCATACATCGGAATGTATCAACCCCAATAAGTCGCTTGCCCTTTCACCTAGCTTGGTAAAAGGTGTCTTAGTCATTTTTCCAAGAAGACACGACTCACAAGTATCATATGACTCGAGGTCACATGAACCTAAAAGTCCGTCCCCATGGAGTTTTGAGATACGTTTCTCATTAATATGACCAAGACGGCAATGCCACAAATAAGTATGATTTACATCATTAGGTTTAGATTTCTTATTTACATGATAGACATTATTTTCATTCTTGACATCCAAGATCTAAAGGCCATTAAATGAATTAGCAATACCATAAAGCACATCATTTAAATAAATAGAAAATTTCTTATTCTCAATAAGAAACTTAAAACCTTCATTATCCAAACAAGAAATTGAAATAATATTTCTGCTTAAATCCGGAACATAATAACAATTGTTCAAAACAAGAATTAGGTAAAGTGACTTCATAAGTCCCTACGGCTAATGCAGCAACTCTTGCTCCATTCCCCACGCGTAGATCTACTTCACCTTCTTTAAACAGTCTCCTATTCTTTACTCCCTGCACATTTAGACAAATGTGAGAACCACATCCGGTATCCAATACCCAAGAATCAGTGGTAGAAAGGAGAATATCTATCATATAGATACCTGAAGTCGACGCAGCCTTGCTGCTCTTCTTCTTCTTTTGCTCTTCCAAGAAAGCCTTGCAATTACGTTTCCAATGACCAATTTCTTGACAATGGAAACAGATTGCATCCTTTTGTGAATCAGGTTTTGCCTCAGAAGCCTTGGCAACCTTTGCCTTGCTTATTTTGGGTTTGACAACTTTTGCCTTACCCTTTCCTTTGGCACCAGCCTTCTTCCCATCATGAACCAAGAGCACGGGAGAACCTTTCTCCACAATTTTCATCTCTGCAGTCTTGAGCATCCCATGCAACTCAGAAAGATTCTTATCCATTCCATGCATGTTATAATTCATCACAAACTGATTATAACTTTTAGGCAATGAATTAAGAATGAGATCCGTGGCTAGCTCCAATGGGATTGGATAGCCAAGTTTCTCAAGGTGCTCTACATAACCTTTCATTTTAAGAAAGTGAGGACTCACTTGTTGCCCTTCATTCATTTTACTAGTAGTGAATGCAACAATGGTCTTGTACCTCTCTTGCCTAGCTTGCTCTTGAAACATGGTTCTCAACTCCATGCCTATCTCATAGGCTTCCAAATGTTCCAAACTTTGTTGGAGTTTTGAACACATAGCAGAAAGCATGAGACAACTTACATCTCTAGAATCATTACGATGTTTCTTGTAATTGTCTCTTTCTACCCTAGGGGCAGTAGGCGGTGGTTCAGCGGGGAGAGGCCCATCGAGAATGTACAACTTATCTTCTTGCCTAAGAACGATTCTTATGCTACGGATCCAATCCATAAAGTTAGTACCATTCTCTTCGAGCTTATCCTTCTCAAGGATCGATCGCAACGACATTGATCGAGTGTTATTAGTCATTATCTACAAATATGCAAAAATTTCCAAAATTTAATAAGTACCGATTTTCATTAAAGAGATAAATAGTGTATTTTTCAAACAAAATACTCACTAAATTATACAACCTTCATATACATCCAATGTATAATATAATTTAAATGAGTTAAGATCCGTCTTTAATTTAATTTCAAGTCCGCTAAGGCGGATTACACAAAATCAAATTAATTAGGTAGACAACTCTTGTCAATCATATCTCATATGACTCTTAGTTCCTTTTATGAGATTCTTTAAGAAATCCAATTTCAAAAAGCATGTTAAACCTCATCTTTGCCTAGGCCCAAAACTGTTTTGACGCCCAATTAAGTCTAACCATTTTAAACGCATAGTTAATGTGTCCCGCTAGGGCGTGCCCACACTATCTATCTTGCTCATACACAAACAAATTTAATGCATCTCGCTAGGGCGAATCTACATTAAAATCACTCATGTACTAACAAGTGTTTTAATCATGGCATGGCAATAAAAGACTTAAAACTTTCTTTGAAGGTTCATCACATATAGCATATAACACATTTATGAGCACATAATATAAACATGTTACACATCAAGTTTAGCCACTAAATTAATCTCATTAATTTAAGCATGATATTTATGTGTCATTAGTTTCTCTATAATTATGAGGATGAGACTATTTCAACTTCGGTTATTATTTCCGAATCAAGACAACAAGAAGTGCGGTCGAACTAAGCCATTAGGCAACCACAATCCCGCACTAATTCAAGAAACCAAGAAAGTAGTCCATGTGGCCGAAACTAAGCAATAGATGGTCTCGATGAACGTAGGACAATTGCATTCACAATTCCACATGGATCTCCAAACTTTGAATCAAGAACTTTGTTTCTCAATTTTAGCAATTATGAACTCTTCATAATTCTAACTTCGTTTTATCTTTGAAACTTTGATTGCGATCAATTTTGGGAAACACAATCTCGATGAACGCAGATTAGCCATCCAAAACTTGAACCAATCTTAGAATCACAAGACTAAAACAAATAGGAAAATCAAACCCCAAGATCCACACACAAACCAACTACCCAAAACCCATTCCAGATCAGCAGGTCTGGATTGGTTCTGTTACTGGTTTTGTTGAACCTTTCGAAAATTCCAAATTCTGATTTTTGAGCAAAATCAGACCTTCTGATCCCCTTGTGCGGCCGCCCAAAATTACCTGTGCGGTCGCCCAAAAACCATGCGGCCGCCCAGTATATTCCGTGCGGTCGCCCAGTTCAATCAGAAGGTGCAGAATTTTAAGTTCGAAAATTTTGTCTCAAAATTGTTTTTCCCCGATTATTAAAACTTTGATCCAATCAAAAATTAATAACCAACAATTCTGAATCCACCATAATTTATTTATTGCGATTGAATCGTGCGATTAAAGTTGTAAAACAATAAACCACAAAAATCACATAACACATAAACATCACATATTTCAATATTCATATCATGCAAGGCACATAAACAATTTATATACACATGACATGATCTAGGTATTGAAATAATCAACATGAACGGGGCTCTGATACCACTGTTGGGTTTCGATCAAACATGCGCAGCGGAATTTAGTATTTAAAATTTTGAAACCCAAAGCCATGGATCCGTTCATACGATTAAATCAAATACAACATAAGAATAAAGGAATAAACTAACCCTTGATGGCTATCAAATTTTCTCTTGGTCTTTGGTGGAGGTTTGAAGACTTGATCACGATCACAAAGCTTGAACACGAACTTTGAAGATGATGATTTTCACCCTCTAGCGGTATCCACACTTCGAACGAATATCAAAGTAGCTTCTTTGATTTTGGTTGCTAGACCAAATTGTGAAACACTTTTTCACAATCAAAAGAACTATATGGAATTTATTTTGTGTATTATTTTGTTCTTCAACCAAGAATGTCTTAGAACAAAATAAACCCTCTCTCAAACTCTTTGAGACTCACAAAATCATTAGCATAGAGTGCTGGCCGAATTTGGTCTTTTATACACAAGCATAACCTATTCCAAATAGGAAACTTGTGTCAAAATCCGTCCAAAATTCGTTTCCTAATCAAATTAGGAATCTGCCACCCGACAGCACTGTGCGGCCGCCCAAAACCCTATGTGCGGTCGCACAACTATCTGAAGCAAAACTGGTACAAAACTAAGATAATTGTGCGGCCGCCCAGTCCATACTGTGCGGTCGCCCACTTCCCAGGATGTCCAGAATTTCCAAAATTCCAATGTAGTCCTTTTAAAGATTCGTTCTATTGTGTGTGACCCTCTAGGATTATACTAAGTTGGCAATGGGCTCAAACATGATCCCATAAGATATGATTAGGTTCTAGCAAACCGTCATACCTACCCAAATAGTATAACTAGATACAAGTTCGCATTCCTTTAGAATATGTCATAATCCTTTTGTCCACGATATCATTGAACATAAGTCATGGTCAAAGAGTCAACTTGTTTTGTTCAATACTTTCTCGATTCCGAATATGTTGATAATCCAAATGACATTGATCCAATCAATTCATTTGAGTCCGGCCGAACATTTCATCAACATCATTCCTACGAAAGGCCCAAGCTTGATATCTCTCCGAAGAGGGACAAATCCATTTAGCTTATTATTCTTCCCTACGTGAATCCGATTATGCCAATCATACCCTTTATAACCACTCGGTTAAAAGTAGCGTTTGAATATGTCAAATATAATGTTCATCAAGTGGAAGACTATAATAACTTCATGTCTAAGGATTCAAATGACATAACTAATATGAGATATATGTATGACATAGACCATGACATAAATCTCATAGAGCGGGTCATGTCCAGTACCTTGTTCCAAACAAGTACCCATAAATCTAACATGATCATCCTATGATCATTTAGCCTTTATACTAGTGCTTAACAAGTACTAGGGACGGAGATTATTATAAGTAAACATGAACAACAATAATAATCAAAACATCTCTTTATTGATATGAAATAAATGATAACAATTACAACATTTATTAAACGTGCCTAGGGCACCACTACCAACACTTATCTCCAAGAAAACATAACACTGGTTATACCTTGCAAGATAACAGTGATACTAGCTAAATCCACAAAACAATATAAATACTGAAATTATCATCAATCTTTATATTAATAATCGAAAGTTGATTTCACACTTATCGGTTCTTACTAAAGCCAAGAAATCCCAAAATACGTGTATCTCATTTTACATATTTGTCTACACTTGCAGAGATCAATTAAAACCTGAAGAACCCCATTACAAAACAATAAATCCTCTAACTCATGCTAAAACTTGTGAACCCTTGCTTCTTCCAAGAAATTTTAAATAAAATCCCAAATGGGTATTAATTCTCAGCCTACAACTTGGTGTGTATCAATATAACATTAAGTCATTCACTCCCAAAATCAAATTATGATTTAAAAATAATAATCTTTGATAACACTATGCCATTTATCCATCTAAATGATATAACCAAGAATTCATAATAAACAAACCCACTAATAGAATTTGCCTTCGCTATTTTCTCATATTCGACCTTTGACTAACAATAGCCACTTATCAATCAAACTCTGATTAAACCACTGATCCACTTCAGGAATTTACTAATTCACTAATATAAGATAACAAGTACTAATTTATCATAATGGTCTATTTGAACTCTCCGAAAATATCCAGAAATACTCACCACCAATCAGTGGCAACCCAAAGATACGAGACACATAGAAAGCTAAACCACACCACTTATCACATCAATAACCCGAATAGGTGACACAACTAAATCAACTTATAGCTTATAGAGTGCTATCGTTCATAATTCTCCCGGTTTTCTTATGTATACCAGTAACAATCCCGAAGTCTCATATCCGAGAATATTCCTCAACATAATTCACGGAATGAGGACCAACATGCGTACATCGCACGAAACATTATACACTCTACAAAATATAAACTCCTAAGTCCTCAAAGACTCGCACTCTCTATTCTCAAACCAACTAACCACAATGGAAACAATACTATTAACACCAGTCCTATGCCTCATATACCACAAGAGAAGGGACAATCGACGTCAAAACCACCTCCATAACTCAATCAACTAAGGCCATAGACTCTATCCAAACTGATAGTTAACCTGAAATTCGAAATTTCAAATCAAACAATTCCCATATATACAAAAGAATATATATCAAAAATCCTTGAAACAAGGTACAAAATATCATTGATCACCCCAATTTCTCAATAACTTAATCGTCTCACTTCTTCGATCTCAAACCTTACTAATAAAGGCAACTAGTTGACCTCAAATAAAACTTAGTTTCTCTAAACCGCTCACCATCGCACATTCCAGTATAGAAACTTATTCAAAATCAGAGTTCTTATTCCCTTTCAAGATCTAAAGCCATCGCTCTGATACCAACTGTCGCGCCCCGGAAATTCCAAAATCCATAAACATAAAATTTACATAATATACATCTCCAAAATACTAAATACCAAACCGGGTGCGTGAAATCAACTATGAAACCAATACCATCAAACAACACCTCAACGAGATTATAACTTAGAGACTAGAAACAAACGCGGAAGCAAGAACAACTATTAACAAAAATACCCAAGGTGCAACCGTATATACAAAACACTAAACGACTACGAACCCACAATAATATGCATAAAGGCTCCGAAGAGCAACTATCCCAAATGCGATCAACCTGCTCAGAAGATTCCCGCTACAACGGACCTCACAACGCTACCACTTGCTTTCCTGGGGGGGGGGGTTAAGAAAAAACAGAGATAAAAGAATCGGGGTGAGATAAAATCTCAGTAAGTTACTAGTGCAGCTACATGGCATAATATCATGCAAATCAACAATATAACTGAACAAGTAAATCACATAACAACAAATGAGAAAACTCCCTATCGCCAACTGTCCCATACTAGTTGGAAATAACGACTAACTCATCATGCAGCACATAAGACTGAAATAAACACGTTACAAAGGATACTGAGCTAAGGTTTCACCAAACTGATAGAACAATCGCTGCGCAGCTTCAACCGATCAACCAATCAATAATAGCAGCATAACAGCTGAAGAGAACCCCGGTCAGAACCGACCAATCAATCAATCAACCAATCAAACCGTCTTCGTAGTAGCATAATAGCTGAAGAGAAAACCCCGGTACCGGAACCAATAACCAATAATAGCAAGGGAATATGACACAAAGTCATAACCCAAACCAAACAGCTAGAATGCTCACAAAGGAGCTAGCTCATCTCACATCCAAGGCCAATCTGGAGGAGGGTAATAATTGGGCAAAACAATGGTCAAGAGTTATAATGGACTCAGCTCATTGCCATTATAATCTTTCGCATCGCCCGAAACACACAAATACCAGCTGGACTTTCAAGTAAATGCCAAGTAATAAATACTAGCTCGATAAACAACCAAAGATTCCAAAGTAGGGAACCATACCAATTAATCACCATAAAGATGCAAACGATTACTCAAAAAGAGTTCAACAACAACAAACACAAGAAGTTTCTCATAAAAGAGTCCAACAACGATAAACGAGATTGCTCATAGAAAGCCCAACAACATTGACCATTAAAACATGATGATTCCAAGATAAAGCACGTACCAAACACATCCTAAATATGATACCCACAAGTTACTCATAAAGAGCACAACCCAAACGGCCGCTCACAAATAGCACAATGACTATCACCAAAGTGACCCTAAACATTTACTCATAAAGATATACTAGGACCATGAACTCATCCATCTCTTACACCTGGAATTCCAAAGTAGGAAATCAGAATGAATACACCTTAAGGTTAATCAAACCGTAGGTACCCAATTGCCAATTCACGCTTTACCTCCGTTCATAACGAACCAATTCTAAACACCCCAAACGAATTCAAAAGGTTACACTTAGAACATGATCACGACTGGACAAAACCCTACATTTTGGTGTTCAATAACAACCCTCTAGGTACTATAGGACATCGCCTAAAACCTAGACCAATTCTTACTCAAAAATCAATTCGATTGGAACAATCACGAACACATCATAAGATGCCCAAACATTCCCAAACAATACTTGATCAAATTACATAACACCATTGTTCACAAAGGAGCCAATTTCAATTATTAAAGTGTTCCACGATGCCCAACTAAGTAAACTAGAATAATGCTACGGAACCTAGACCGAGACTACACCTTGATCTTAAACCTCAACGAAAAGACAACCATTCTAATCTATAACCATGCGGCCAATAGAACCATTTCATATTAATCGAAAAGAGCTTTCCAACGATAGTTTACACGTCCAAAACGGAGTCCGGACGAAGAAGTTATGGCCTCCAGAAGATTGAACGTAAAACGGACAATTGCGAAAGAGGACGGTGCGCGCGCCCTCCCAAAAAGGGTGCGCGCCCCCTTTGATCAGAATGCTGGGTTTTGAGTGCACAAAAGGGTGCGCACGCCCTCCCTAAAAGGGAGCGCGCCCCCCCTTGCCCGATTCAGCTTTTTGGCCTTCCTGGTAGCCTAAATCTTCATTTTTCCATCATATACTAACATAACCTCTATTCCAACTTAAAAAACACAACTAAAACCCTTACTTTGCCTCTATAAACACTTCTAAAAACTAACTCTACTAAGAGTTCCAAACACAACAAAACTCAGAAAAACCTTTGACTTCAAAACCAAGTCCAAATACCAAAGTTGCAAATAATCCAAATCAAACCAAAACCAACCCATAATCTAACACTCCTAATAAGTATACTAAGGTACTAGAACAACTTATAAGTCTAAAATAATTCATCTAGCAACATTTAAACAACCCAAACCAAAGGATGATTCAAATACCCAAATTTCACAAAAATGTGAATAAATTGCAAATAGGTTCCAAATCCACCAAAGAAGCCATATATAACAACTAGAGCATCAATGGAGTTAAAGATGAACAATTTTAGTATAAATAGGGGAAAGTAACTTACCCGGATTTTATCAAAGTTGACGGAACTCGAAATTTCTTTGCTCCCTACGATCCTATCGACGATCTAAACATTTTTCGTATTAAGAGAAATGAGAAATAACAAGGGGAAGATAGCTAGAATGTAGAGAGAAGGAAGAGATAAATTTAACCTTTTCAACCAAGGAGAGAGAGAGAGAGAATGCTGGGAATGATGGTGAGGGGAAAGAGTGAGGGAGAGGTGAGGGAGAAGGGAGGGAGTGGTTGAAGAATTATTTTCAAAATGTTACACTTAGGGCCCCTCCCCTACTACTTACCCAATACAAATAACTCCCCACTAACAATTAAGACCCAACTCTCTACACTAGCACAATTAACCAATTAAAATGCTAGGCATAAAATATTATGACACACAAAATGCACACATAATTATTTAAATAAATAAATAACCAATAAATAAATAATTAAATATTTATTACTAAGAAAATAGAGGCGGGTTTTTGGGTCGTTACACCTGGGATGGACCGGGCGGGCGCTCGGTCTGGCGGCAGAAAAATTCCTAATTCGATTAGGAAAGGTTTTTTTGGCACAAGTTACCTATTTGGAATAGGTCTTAATTGTGTATAAAAACCCCAATTCGGCCAGACCATACGGACGTGTGCTTTTGTGAGTCTTAAAGAGTTTGAGAGAGATTTTATTTTGTTCTAAGACATCCTTGATTGAGGAACAAAATAATTCACAAATAAATTCTATATAATTCTTTATTAAATTGTGAAAGTGTGTTTCATAATTATTGGTCTACCAACCAAGATCAAGGAGCCTCTTGATATTCGTTCGAAGTGTGGATACCGCTAGAGGGTGAATTTTATCATCTACAAAGTTCGTGATTTTGTCTGTGATAAAACTTCAAGTTTCTCCACCAAGACCAAAGAAAACTTTAATAGTAATCAAGGGTTAGTTTTTCCTTTATTCATTATGTTGTATTTGATTTATTCATATGAACGGATCCATGGCTTTGGGTTTCCTAAAATTTTAATGCTTAATTCCGCTGCGCATGTTATTACGAAACCCAACACAATCTTCGGTTACAATCCGGAGGTCGGGTAGCTTCCACCCTTTCATTGTGGTTGGTCACTTTAGTGAAGGGCCCATCAGTTGTGACATCTATTTGTCTCATCGACTCATTGAACGGGTTCCGTGTTTCCTTGTGGCTCTTCGTGATGACTTCCTCCGTAGCCCCGGAGGCTTCTAGAGTTTGGAACGGCTCTTCTTTCGTCAGGCTATCCAGGTTGTCTGCAATTTCGTTTCCCAAACTACCATCCATCAAAGCAGTCTTTCTGAGGTACCGGATCGGAGAAGTTGTAGTGACAGGGGAACTTTCTAACTCCACACGTACTAGGCGGTGACATGATGCTCTCTTCCACTTCATCTGAGCTGCGGGGAAGACAAAAGGTAGCTTTAGGATTGGTTAAACACTGAGTGAATGATCATGCTACTGATGGGGAATGACCGCTAGGCTTAGACCTATGGGGTAAAAAGGTGGACAGGGTCAAATGGGATCTTAAATCCATCCGAGATTCAAACGGGGGTCTGCTTACAAGGTTGCAACAGACTTCCTGGATGGCAATGGGGGATCCATTCAAAGACTTGACTTCCTAGGGGACTATTCCTAGGGGTTTAGCGGGGACCTAGGGGACAACGCCTAAGGTCTTGACGGGAATTTTAACGGGGACCTAGGGGACGATGCCTAAGGTCTTGACGGGAATCTTAACGGGGACCTAGGGGACAACGCCTAAGGTCTTGACGGGAATCTTAATGGGGACCTAAGGGACAACGCCTAAGGTCTTGATGGGAATCTTAACGGGGTCTCGGACGACAACGGGGATCCATCCAAAGACTCAACTAAATCACATAACGAAGGTCTTGGAGGACATCGGGGGTCCGTCCAAAGACTTAACGAAATCCCATAGCGGAGGTCTTGGAGGACAACGGGGGTCTGTCCAAAGACTTAACGAAATCACATAACGGAGGTCTTGGAGGACAATGGGGGTCTATCCAAAGACTTAACGAAATCCCATAATGGAGGTCTCGGAGGACAACGGGGATCCGTCCAAAGACTTAACGAAATCACATAACGGAGGTCTTGGAGGACAACGGGGGTCTGTCCAAAGACTTAACAAAATCACATAACGGAGGTCTTGGAGGACAACGGGGGTCTGTCCAAAGACTTAACAAAGTGGTATTTATTAACGCAAGAATGTGTCGAAGACAAGAAACAAAGAACGGAGCAAGCTCATGCCACGCGCAATTATTTATTCGTTCAACTTTACTTAAATCACATTTTTATTCCTAAATGGTTGGAAAAGATTCCTCTTCTTTTTCGCAACTATTCTATATCCTGGATCAGTAGAGGCCATCACTACGCCTATAGACCCCTCGTTTTGCACCTGCCTTGCACACTCCCAAGGATGGACTGTCCCGGGCGAGGGTCCTATAGGGCAAGAGGCTTCCACCGGCCGAAATTAACGAACCTAGTGTCTAGTGCGTCGCAAGATTCCCAATGCGTGAGCCATTCCAATCATGATTAAGCCCCGGTTAAGGTCGAGATTCGTCTTAGGGACTTAAGGGACTTCCAGCATAACCTCATCTTTGATGAGGGCTCTCGAACCTTATCCTTGGGATTAAGGATGATTAGTATAGACCATTCATTAGGGCTTGACAACACGGTGTCACCCTATCCTTAGTACATGACTTAGGTTAATTACGGTCAATATTAACGCGTAAGTCAAGGACCGGGTCAAAATTGACCATGGTCACACTTGATTTCACAAGGAGTCATGACTCGGGCACTAACTTGGCCATGATTAACCTTAGACACGCATTAAGGATGTGGCAACGTGAGCTAGACCAAAAACCAACCGAATTCACGGTATTTGTGTGTCACGGACATGTGTGGTTGACTCGGCTCGGAAGGGGAGGTGGAATGGACCCATGCGCGCTCGAAGGGAACAAGAGCGCCAATCGAGCTGCATCTGGCATCCATCCCGGGTTTAAAGGGTATTTGGAACGTGCAAGGTCAAGTGCGCGTTGTGTGAAGTCATTCTATATTCCCTTTTGAGTCAAAATAGAAATTTTCAATCCATTTTTCAATATTATGAACAAGACATGAGCAAGATATGAACAAATATGGACAAGCATGGAATAAGCAATTTATACAAGCAATCAATCAAAGAATATGAACAAGTGAGGACCAAAACTTTGTACATGTAACAATCGTACACAACCAAGAATTTTTGAAAGCCAAACATTTTTACAAGAAGAGCAATTCATTTGAAAGCCATTTGTACAAATCAAGTTGTGCACAACAAAAAGAGGGTTTTGAAAACAAAGAAATTTTTCAAGAAGGGTTATGCACAATGAGGCTTTGAAAACCTATTTTATTTTCCCAAAAGATTGTGCATAATAAAGCTTTAAGAACCAAGTTTTGGCCAAAGAAAAGGAGATAATGTGCACAAATAAGACTGTAAATTTGGAACCTGGACAAGCAGAAGCAAAGGGGGTGTTCAGAGTGTTGCTTCCTGCACAAAATGGTTAAATTGCAACATTCTGACCCCTACCCAAAGTAGCCGTACGGCTAAGACAAGAGGGTTGAGATTTTTTCCAGTTTTTCCAACTTCTGATCACCAAGCCCCAGTTTATTGCATCTCCAGAACAGATCCACCCAAAAAAGTTCAAACAGAAACATGAAACACACAAAAGCATGCACAAGGTCAACTAACGGGGGCGGGAGTTTGACCCACACAAGAATTCCCCCGGGTCTTCTAGAAAGAAGTCCGAAAACAAACTTTCCCCAGCGGAGTCGCCACTGTAAGGATCCCGCCCCGCGCGGAAACGCGACGTGTTTTGGGGCGAAAAAGCCGAACACGGTTATCTCACAAAACATTACGGAGTTGCCACTTTTGTTAATTATTTAACCCAACAAAAGAAAAGGCTAGAGATTCTATTAGTTCAGAGGTCAGGTTACGTCTTCGGAAGAGTTTCACGTCACCCAAGCCGCCTCGGAAAAAGCCGAGTCTCCCTTGTGTTTGTTGACCAAAATGTGCAAGTGTGTGTGTGTGTGTGTGTGTTTGGAAAATGGGAGAAACTGACTTTTAACGTAAATCAGTTAGAAACTTAACAAGGAAGGTTTATTTTGCAATCAGTTTAACAAAAAAGGGTAAAACTGGAAAAAAGTGCTTCCTGCCCAAACTAGCCGTATGGCTGGTTTAAACCATCCGTACGGCTCGTTTGGCTGTCCCAGGTTTTTTTACAGATTTATTAGAAACAGTCCAGTTCTAGGCAGAAACAGAGCATTCTGCTGAAACTGGACTTAAACAGTTCTGATTCCAGTTTTATTTCAACACAACAAACTTAAACAAAATCATTCCTATGCCTAATGATCATCAATTGAACCCCAAAACAAGTATTTAGGTGTGATCAAAGCAATCATTGGAGAAAATCACACAAAGGTGATGAACATGGCCAAATGAGACAAAATGACCATTTGATGATTAAAGATGGAAACTTTATCATCAAGATGACATTTTTATACATTATTAACCTCTTAGGGACCAAATTATTGCAAAAAGATTCAATCTTTATGACCCAAAATGGGATTTCAAAGCTAAATCAAAAGGGTAAGATGATAAACACTAAGGTTTTATCATCCCACATGATTATCATTGCCAAATCAAAACAAAATCAACATAAAGATTTGGACTTTCACCACTAGAGTGGATCCTTAAGCAAAATACAACCTTGGGACAATATTATTTGACATAAAGATTTGATCTTTATGACCCCAAAGGGGATTTTGAAGCTAGATCAATGTTTGGATGATAAAGATTGAAACTTTATCATCCAAATAACCATCCTTGCTACCAATGAACAACATAATCAACCAAAACATGTGCCTTTTTCATTAAAATAGATTATTAATTTGTTATAAGTGAGAAATTCAACAAACCATGATCATCCTTAGGTTAGAACCACTTTCACACAAAGTGTGAAGGGCACCTTGAATCATCCATGGTTTGGACCATAATGTATAATAATATATATATATATATATATATATATATATAGTGCTTGAAGGACAAGACTTGCAATATGATTAGATTAAAGTGCTTGAAGGACAAGACTTGCAATAAGATTACGATTAAAGTGCTTGAAGGACAAGGCTTGCAATGAAGTTAAGTTGCTTGAATGGACAAGTCTTGCAGGAATTAAGAGATGAACAACAATAATATGAACAAACAAAAGAGATAAGATGAAGAGAAGGATGGGGGAGTGTGAATACGTGTGTTTGAATTCGGGATATTCATAGCAACATTAAAATTATGAGAGTCGCCACGCCGTTTTAATTAAATTCAAAACATTGAAAAAAGCATTTTTAGTGGGTTCGGGGGTCAAATTACAAAAAGAGAAGAATATTGAACGTTATCACTCCTATTGCCCGAATGATCGGTCTTTCTATCATGATGAATGTGTTAGTAGCGTGTTAGTATTTGAGACCGGATCCGAAGATTGCCTACGTTCCTCTCAATGTGAGAAGCTCAGGTCAGCGTAGTTCGAGAAGAATTTAGAATAGGCAGGAGAATCGGGATCATGCATAATGAGGGGGGAATTACCTAAAGATTAGGGTTTAAAAGTAGCTCCTAGATCATCCTTGGGTTGATGAACCCTAGATCATCATCGGCTATGAAATAACATGTAATTATGAAGATCGCAACCCTAAATATAGTATAAATAAGGTTTTAATCTATGAATATGATGAACATGCGAAGAACATATTATGAACATATGAATATCATGAAGAAAATATGAATAAAGATGTTAGGAACATGAATATTATGAAGAACACATGAATAAACATATTAAGAATATGAATATTATGGATCTAAATTAATAATATGGTAAGAACATGAAGAAAAAGTTAGAAAACTTACCTTTGTTGGTAAGAAATAACCTTGGATCTTCTTGGGATTCTTGAGAGTGTTTTTGGAGGCTTGAATGACTTGATTTGGGAGCCAAAATCGTCCCTTAAGAGCTCTCAAATTCGGATCCCCAAACCAATGGAATGGAATGGTTTATATAGTAGGCTGATGGGAAGATCTGATGGTCAGGATCATCCAGCGCAAGGTTGGCCGCCTGGCCATGACTGAAGCCGGCGACAAGAGTGGCCGCGTGGCCAAGGTCGACGCGTAGCAATGTTGGCCGCGTGGCCAATCCTGCTGGCTGACTTGATTCTTAAGCTAGGGTTTCTGCATGGTTTTAAGGAAACCATTTGTTACCTATTTTGATAGATTTTGTCATAAATGAGATATTTTGGGAATTCGGGACAAGTCTTTGAAAGGTTTCTAATTCCTATAAAGTCCTTGTAATTTTGGGAAAGTCCTAATAAACTCATTTTCAGGTCGGGTACTAACAGTAGCCCCTCGGCGACGCTTCTTGCAAGGCAATGTGGGGACGACGATAAAAGAAGGATCTGTCTGAAACATGAGTTTCAAAACAGATGAAAGGTAAGGGAACGGCTGAACCTTGACAGGCGACCTACGTATCTGCAGAGGAATCAAGCCAAACGTAGTTCAAATCTGATGGGGAAATTGGGAATGATTTGTCCTCTTATGGGGAGCAACGTCTTCTGCTGGGGAAAATGCACCTGCTGGGGATGAGAGATGACCGCGTCGGTCGGGTGGCTGAATCTTTTTAGGTTTCCTACGTATCCTCCGAGGAATCAAGCCGGTCGTAGTTCAGAGACATTGGGGAAAGACGAGACATCGAACTTCTACTATGGATAATAAACCTACGGATACTATCTTGTATGAGGAACGAACATTCGTAAGCAATGAAGTTATTTGGGAAAATTAAAGACTACGTTGTCTAAATAATCCCAAGATGGAATGGTAAACGCAATCAGGATCGCCAGGGTTCCTGCCGATTGCGCTAAAGTAATAGATGTTGGATCTTTCGCAAACAGAAACGCCGAGGCCTCTGCCAACAACGATCGATCAAAGATTCGTATGTCATAGAGGCGCCGAAGTCTCTACGATCATGCAAATCCTAATAACAGATGCTGGATCTCTCGCAAACAGAAACGCTGAGGCTTCTGCCAATCACGATTGATCAAGGATACGTATGTCATAGAGGTTCCGAAGTCTCTACAATCATACGAACCCTAATAGATGCTGGATCTCTCGCAAACAGAAACGCCGAGGCTTCTGCCAATCACGATTGATCAAGGATACGTATGTCATAGAGGCGCCGAATCCTAAGCAAATAATAGATGCTGGATCTCTTGCAAACAGAAACGCCGAGGCTTCTGCCAATCGCGATCGATCTAGGATGCGTATGTCATAGAGGCGCCGAAGTCTCTACAACCATACGAATCCTAAGAAAATATTCGGTGAAGAATGGAAATTTTAAGAGGCTTCCCGTACCAAAAACTAACGAACATCAGTCAAAATAGCGTTAAGGGCACCTACAATGGATGAAACAGGTCAGGGGTAAAAATGGGATTTTACATGCAGAGGCAAAGATGATGGATCGTTATTAAGTCGCAAACGGGATGAACTCTCAAGGAGTCATGAAGGTGATAGACTCTCAGGGAATCGCAGAAGTGATGGACTCTTGGGGAGTCGCAAAGGTGATGGACTCTCGGGGAGTCGCCAAGGTAAAGGACTCTTTGGTGAGCAAAGGACGACCACAAAAAGCGTAATGTTTGGGATCCGCTTACCCTAAATTAGGAGGACTACATAATATGAGGTTACGAACCATTAAGATGAAGGTATTAGGTAAGGGACATTTTGCTTGGTTGCTTAGGGTAGGACCTAAGGCTTTTAAGGAAAGGGGATGGGTATCCTCTTAGCCTTGAGATAAGGATGCAAAAGATGTTATGGTTGTTTAGACTTGAGATTGTGTCTTGGATACAATGTGGGTTTCCTAGGCTTACGGGCTAGGGTTTGGAGAGAATATGGAAAGGCTATTGTATCCTAGGCATTAGACTAGCGGGGGATTGAGATTATAAATTTCCTAGGTTTCGAGACTAGGGTTTCGGGAATTTGGAAAGGATGTTGCACACAGGGCTTTGGAAATTCCCTAGAACTTGGGCTAGGGTTAAAGAGGATGGTGCTTCCTAGGCTTGAGACTAGGGTTTGGAGAGAATGCAGATTCCTAGGTTTGGGGCTAGGGTTTGGAGAGGTTAAGGTTTGGGAACTTCCTAGATGTTAGGGTTTCGAACAAGGGTTTGGAAACTGGTGTTTAAGGACCATGACTCTCCTAGGTTTGGGACTTGGGTTTAGAAATATCCTAGGCTTCGAGGCTAGGGCTTGGAGTTGTGGTAGGTTCAGAGGTTGCAAAGGCGTTGGCTTTAGACCTAAGGCTGGGAGTTGAAAGGGTTGTGACTTCCTAGGCTTGAGACCATGGACCGTTGGGAAGAGGGATTGCTTTTGTGGAAGGTCCACTAAGATTGATGTTAGGGTTCACCATTTTCTGGGATTGGTGACTATGGCTTGGAAATGTTCATGGTAACCTAGGCTTTAGGCTAGGTTTTAAGGCTAAGGACTGTAAACTTCCTACGCTTTGAGACTAAGGTGAAGGGGTTTCCTAGGTCTAGGACTGGGGTTTGAAGGGAATGTTGAATCCTAGGCTTGATGATAGAGTTTAAAGAGGATAATTTCTACCTAGGCTTGAGGCTAGGGTTTTAGAAAGAATGCGACTACCTAGACTTGAGGCTAGGGTTTGGAGCGAATGCGACTACCTAGGCTCGAGGCTAGGGTTTAGAGCGAATGCGACTACCTAGGCTCGCGGCTAGGGTTTAGAGCGAATGTGGCTTCCTAGGCTTGAGGCTAGGGTTGATTGAGTTTGGACAGGGCATTATATCCTAGGTTTTGGACTAGGGTTCAATAAAACGGAGAATTGAGATTGTAAATTTCCTAGGTTTCGAGACTAGGGTTTTGGGAATTTGGAAATGATGTTGCATACGGGGCTTTGGAAATTCCCTAGAACTTGGGCTAGGGTTAAAGAGGATGTTGTGGTTTCCTAGGCTTAAGGCTAGGGTTTAGAGAGGATATGTGACTACCTAGGATCAAGGCTAGGGTTTAAGAAGGATGTAGCTACCTAGGATCAAGTCTGGGTTTAAGAAGGATGTAACTTTCTAGGCTTTAGGCTAGGGTTTGAAAGGATGTAATTACCTAGGATTGAGGCTAGGGTTTAGAGAGAATGCGACTACCTAGGCTTGAGGCTAGGGTTTGGAGAGAATGCGACTACCTAGGCTTGAGGCTAGGGTTTGGAGAGAATGAAGACTACCTAGGCTTGAGGCTAGGGTTTGGAGAGAATGTGACTACCTAGGCGAGGCTAGGGTTTGGAGAGAATGGGACTACCTAGGCGAGGCTAGGGTTTGGAGGGAATGCGATGATTACCTAGGCTTGAGGCTAGGGTTTGGAGCGAATGCGACTACCTAGGCTTGAGGCTAGTGCTTGGAGAGAATGTGACTACTTAGGCTTAAGGCTAGGGTTTGGAGACCGAAAGCATTTGAAGGTTTGTCTTGGTTTAGACCGAGCAAGTTTGAGGTCTAAGAGTGTTGCGGTTTGGGGCAGGTGAGCTTGATACCTCATGGCTGGATAGGCTCGATAGGTTAGACCTAGGCTAGAGTGCTAGGGTTTAGCTAGGGTAAGACTCAGACATGTGTTAAGGAGACCGGGGCCTAATGGAATGGTAGGCGTGAGATCTAGGAGATCGAAGGCTAGGCAGGGTAGCGTTGGGACATAAGGCTTTCAAGCAGGTAAGTCTTTTGTCCTAGAGAAACCGCGTTATGGGTTAGGACCAAGCAGGCTTGAGGTCAGCCAAGGAGCAACGGATTGGGATTGGATGATCCTAGTACCTAATACGCATGTCGGGCTTGGATCCTAGAGTGTACTAGGTGTGAGCCATGTGCGAGAAATGGGTCTGGACATGTGACCATGTTGGCGCTTTAGGTAAAGGGATTGAGTGTCCAAGACTTTGCTCGAGTACAATAGGTGCCTAAGTTGGATTGGGTATGCTTAGGACCTAAGTTTGTCTTAGAGGTCATTGCGCGTGACCAATCTCGTTCGGCGATTGTGAAGGTGGGCTAGGGATGGGACCCCAAAGGTGTTAAGCGCACGAGTTCTGACCGGACGGGTCTATGGCGTGGCGCGGTATGCAGGAAATCCTATGTGCTTGAGAAGGTTCGAGGTTTAGGCTCGTTGGAGGAGCGATGTTTGAGATCCATGGAGTTTGAGGAGAGGATCGCGTAGGTTCGAGGTTTGGACTCGACTTGGATTAAGTAGGTTGGAGACCTAAGGGGTGAAGGTCAGGCTAGGTAGTCTCTCGCGGCTAATGGGTGACACTAGGTTTGTAGAGGGGTTTAGACCCAAGAAGTATGGATAGCATAGATTTAGTTGGTCAGACCAAGAGGGCTTGGGAACTAAAGAGTTCTAAGGGACGAGCTCTAAGGTTATAGACTTAGAGGGTAGACAGTTTTGTGATCTAAAGGGTTTAGGAGTTGAGACCTAAGGTATGAATCGGATATGCTAGAGACCTGTAAGGTAGGTGTTTGGCGGCCTTGTATGGACTTGGGATCTAAGGGATCGTTCAACAGGTTAGACTGGGTAGATCTAAGAGGCTGGACCTAGGAGGATAAGAGAGCTATGGCCTAGATAGGGTAAGGACGAGTATGTGTTGGTAGGTTTGAGATCTAGGAGATCGGGTAGGCTTAGGACCGGTAGGTTCGGGACCTAATGGTTCATCCTAAGGACTTGGCTTTGGCTAACCGGTTTAAGGTTTAAAGGTCTGGGTAGAACCAGTTTAAGGCCTAAGGACATGCTACAAACTTGCGGAAGGTCGAACTAAGGGGTTATGATGTAATATAGGTAAGACTCACCGGGTAGGTTCGGGACCTAAGGAGTTATGGTGTAACCTAGGTAAGACTGACCGGGTAGGCTTGGGACCTAGAGAGTTGAGGGTTTAGTCCTAAAGGTTCCCTAAAGTGTAGGAGATAGGGTAAAGGACCGAGTCAACTCTGGGAATCACATAGATGGGTCCCGGACGGACCGAAGATGTTTTTACAATTTTGTGGAGACCGAGAGTGCGGGTTTATAAACAAAGTGTCGGAGAGGAGAAAACTTTATGAAAGTGTTATGATCTTATACAGATGCCTTATAATTAATTATGATTCTAATCAATCCAAATAGGTCGTCGCGTGCCGAGTTTGACGATGAGGGGTGCCCTTCTTCTAAGTGTATCCTTGTTGACGCCTCGGTATTCTCTGGGAAACCACATAGTCGACCCATTCCGTTGGGGATTATCTAATTTGGTGAGTGGGTACCCTCCCTCCTTTGAGAAACTCTACGTCAAGCTTGATGATGAGGGATGCCCTTCTTCTAAGTATATTCTTGTTGGGACCTCGGTATTCTCTGAGAAAACACATAGTCGACCCATTCTGTTGGGGAAGCCCCAGTTCGATAAGGGTGTAGAGCGGGGTATCCTACCTCCTTTAAGACGCACCCTTTTTTCTGCCTAGACCGCCCTTTCGGGTTTTCTATCTAGCGGGCATCTCTTTTGCGTCATCTTTTTCTTTTTTTTTTTTCTTTTTTTTTTTTTTTGAAAATCATTCAGTTGACTCGAAAAAGGAAAAATAATTGTTTAAACATGCGGGGGCATTTTGGTGATAGTGAGAGGGAGAGAGAGATAGTACTCGCATTTTGACTCTTTGGACAATTAAGTGTATATAAAAGGAAGGAAGCCCCTGCTTGACAGAAAGTAAGTGTTTAGCTCTTTCCTAGATTGTAGAACAGAAGACTTGTCGAGACATTTGAAAATTGTTTTATTCAAGATTTTCATTTGATTGCTCGAGAATGGACCTCGTTGATTAGTTAATGAGTTATGGTTAATTGGTAAACAAGTAGCCTCAAATTAATAAATGTTTTGATCAATTGTGAGTGAAGAAGTTAAGAGTAGAAATATGGGGGAAGAGAGAAGAGAAAGAAAATTGGCTCGAGGTGAGTTGTGTATATTTTGGACCGAACCGGGGGTTGCCTACGTTCTCCTCAAGGTGAGGAGCTCAGGTCCGCATAGTTCGGGGATGACCTGCTTGACGATGGTGTCGGGTTTCAGTGGGTATGTGTGGGAGGAAAGAAAAGAAAGAAAGTTGGCCCAAGGTAGGTTATGTTTGGCTTTGAGTGGTTGCCCGGTTGACGATGAAGTTGGGTTTTGAGTTTAGGGGTGTGAGGTTCGTTTGAGGTGAGTTGTTCTTTGTAGCTCATTGCGGTGGATTACTCCTTTGTGGTTGTTGCAGTGGATTGCTCCATCGTAGTTGTCATGGGTTGCTGCCGTTTATCTACTTTGTAAGGAAAGAAAGGAAAATAGAACATTTGAGGTGAAAAGAAAATGGGACTTTTACTTTTCCATGGTGATAGCCCCTTCTATTTTTCTTTTTCTTTTTTATTTTATCTCTTTGTGCACACCCTTTTTTTTGCCTAGGCCGCCCTTTCGGGTTTTCAACCTAGCGGGCTTCTTTTTGTGCAATGCTCTAACTTTTGCTTAGGTCGCCCTTTTGGGTTTCAACCTAGTGAGCCATATATATTTTTTTTATATATTTGTACATGAAACATTGGGCAAGACAAGCCCCTAGTTTGCTTTCGCCTCTCTCGATTGCGAGGTAGCTTCCTTATAGTTCAAGCGGCCTTTTGCTGGCGGCGGGCATCCTAGCCCCTTGATTTTCACCGGTAGAGCTCCATTGGATTATCACGTGCACCAATTAATGGCATGAATGACTTCGTCCACTTTTCTTACATTTGCGATGGAATACGGACAACCCCAGTGTAACGGCATGTAGTACTCATGAAGGGAACGAAACAACCCCTTAAATTGTGGCAGCATGGATGTCTATTTGATGATGAGCAACCGCAGTCCATTTCTTTGTCATGACCATATGGAAAAGGGGTCTAATGGTGGGATGAGAGGCGTATGAGGATAGTGTATGGGAGAAGGTGTATATAGAGAGTGTATAGGGGTAGAATGTAGAGAGAAGAGAAAGTGATTCGTTCATCCCAATTGATCGAAGCATTTGTTATTTTGAGATTAATCGTTTACTTAGTTATGTGAATGGTTTGTGGGTCCATTTACCTTTTAATGAGTCGTCATTAATGAGTAAGATTAAGATTAATTCATCATATAAAGATATAGCAATCAAGCGAAAATGGTGAATAAGACAATTTTCATGAAATTGATATATGCAAGCTTATGTCTCAAGTCTAGAGAGAAAAGAAAAGAAATAAAGACCCTTTTATTGGAACTAAAAGATTTAAACTGACTAGTCCGGGGTGGACTTTTACTTAAAGAACAAAAATCGTCCAAGGTGGACTTTTGACTAAGGACACTCTAGAACCTACGAAGACTGAATGACCCTTTTCTTTTCTTTTATTTAAAGGAGGTAGCCCCAATTTCCTCTTTTGCCCATGCCCATGTATTCCGTTGGCGGGTGATGGCTCCGCTGTCAATGAGGCTTTGAATCTTTCTCCTCAATTGGAGGCAATCTTCGGTGTCATGCCCAATGTACTGGTGGTATTGGCAGTGTTTGGAGGGATCCAAGCCTTGCTTCACCCTACTTGGTTCATAGTTGAACAAAGGAGACAACTTCCGGCTTGAACTAGACTTTTGAAGAGTTTGGCTAACGGCATACCCAAGTCATTGTACTCGCGCTCGTCTTTCCTTTCACGAACTGTCTTTGAGGGTGATTTAGGTACCGGTACCCCTTGTTGATGAGTAGTCATAGGAGGCATCCCGACGGGGAATGTCTGTGGCAGCCCGTACTTTTGAGGAGCGTACGGGTGTTGACATTGAGCAAGAGGGAGAACTCGGCTGAGGTAATCATAAACGCCACGAATGTCAGACAAATGGCGCCTCTCGATATCTCTTAGGGTCTTATGCATCTCTTTCTGAAAGTGTGTTGCTTGCTCGTTGAGAATGGCCTTAAAGTGGATTGCTTGTTCATCGAGGATGGCTTCGAAGTGGGATGCTTGCTTACTGAGAGCAGTACCGGTGTAGAGGATTGTCTCGGGATCTTGGGTAGCAGCTTCAGTTGCAACTTCGATGTTCCTTGCAGCCGACATGATGCAGAACTCTAGTCATGAAAGAATTAGATTCGTATTTAATGATAAGGCATCGTTATAAAATCATTTTTTTAGAAAGAGTCGGTCTCCACATTTTGAAATGCATTTTGGTAAAAAATTGAAAGTTTGACCGGGCCGAAGTTGCCTACGTTCCCCTTATCATGAGAGGTCCCACACAACAGGAGGCTCAGGTCGCCGTAGTTCGAATCAAGTTAGACTTTTAAAAAGAGGTGAGAGGTGACCATAGGGGTCAAGAAGAGGGAGACGACTTGGTCCTTGGCCAAGCATGGGTGAAGAAGACCTACAGGATTCGGGTAAGGCTTGACTTACAGTTTGACCTAAATTTGACCTAAGGTTTAACCTAAGGTTTGAGATAAGAAATGGTTCAAGCTAGGATGCGACGATAATGGTGGGTTGACCTAGATGGGTAAAGGATAGGTCGACCTAAATGAGAAGGGTTGGATTGACCTATATGGTGAATGAATCAAGATAGCGGGTTGTAGCGGTTTGCCTATGGGATGATCTAAGCGGGATAGACATGGCTTGACCTAAGCGGGTCTAAGGTTGACCTATTCGGGTTAGTGGACTAAGGAAGGTTGGAGATTGACCTAGATGGATCCAAGATAGGTAAGTCGACCTAAGCGGGTCACGGGGTGACCTTGACGGGTCAAAGGTGAAGGGGTAGTTTTAACCTAAGACGGACAAGTTGACCTTAATGGGTCAAGGATGGTGTGTGGACCTAAACGGGTTGACCTAGGTTGGTCTGGACGACGATGGGTCAAATCATGACCTAGGTGGGTCAAGATGACGGTTTGACCTAAGCGGGTTAGGACATAAGGTAATTTGGTTCACCTATGGAATCAAAGATTGACCTAAGAGGTCGAAGACGGATAAGGTTTCCCTAGGAGTCCAAGTTTGACCTAAGAGGTCGAAGGTGATTTGGTTGACCTAGGAGGTCAAAGGTTGACCTAAGAGGTCAACGGGTGATAATGTTGACCGAGGGGGTCAAAGGTTGACCTAAGAGGTCAAAGGTAATAAGGTTGACCTAGGGGTCAAAGGTTGACCTAATAGGTCAAAGGTAATAAGGATGACCTAAGGGGTCGGAGGTGATAAGGTTGACCTAGGTCGTCAAGGGTTGACCTAAGAGGTTGGAGGTGATAAGGTTGACCTAGGAGGTCAAGGGTTGACCTAAGAGGTCGGAGGCGGATAAAGATGACCTAGGCGGTCAAGGGTTGACCTAAGAGGTCGAGGGCGGATGAGGTTGACCTAGGCAGTCAAGGGTCGACCTAAGAGGTCAAAGGTGGATGAGGTTGACCTAGGGGGTCAAGGGTAGTCCTAAGAGGTCAAAGGTGGATGAGGTTGACCTATGGGGTCAAAGGTTGACCTAAGAGGTCGAGGGGTGACCTAAGAGGTCGAAGGTGATAGGGTTGACCTAGGAGATCAAGGGTAGACCTTAGAGGTCAAAGGCGGATAAAGTTGACCTAGGCGGTCAAAGGTTGGGAAGGTTGAACTAGGCGGTCAAAGGTTGACCTAAGAGGTCAAAGGTGGATGAGGTTGACCTAGGCGGTCAAGGGTTAACCTAAGAGGTCAAAGGTGAATGAGGTTGAACTATGGGGTCAAAGGTGATAGGGTTAACCTAAGAGGTCGAGGGGTGACCTAAGAGGTCGAAGGTGATAGGGTTGACCTAGGATGTCAAGGGTAGACCTAAGAGGTCAAAGGCGGATGAGGTTGACGTAGGCAGTCAAAGGTTGACCTAAGAGGTCGAGGGGTGACCTAAGAGGTCGAAGGTGATAAGGTTGACCTAGGGGGTCAAGGGTAGACCTAGGAGGTCAAAGGTAGATAAGGTTGACCTAAGAGGTCAAAGGCGAATAAGGTTGACCTAGGAGGTCAAAGGTTGACCTAGGGGGGTCAAAGGTTGGCCTAAGAGGTCGAAGGTTGGTAAGGTTGATCTAGGGGGTCAAAGGTTGGTAAGGTTGACCTAAGGGGTCAAAGGTTGACCTAGGAGGTCAAAGGTAGATAACGTTGACCTAGGAGGTCAAAGGTTGGGAAGATTGTCCTAGGTGGTCAAAGGTTGACCTAGGAGGTCAAAGGTAGATAAGATTGTCCTAAGAGGCCAAAGGATGGTGGGATTTTGGCCAAAGCGGGTCGAGATGAAGGGTAGACCCAAATGGATCGCAATGATGGGTAGGTAACCTAGATAGGCCAAGATGAGGGATTTTTATAGATAGCCCGTGAGCGATGGACCTTAGAGGTCGCCTAGATGCAATGCACATTTTATTTTGCGAAAAGTTTTTGCATTTATTTACATCCTAAATGGTTGGTCCAAGGAGTGTCCTAATCTCTATGTGTGGGTTGACACGGGTAGGATAAAGGTTCCAACCGCTCGCGGAACGTACACGCTGAGCGGAGTAGACGAGTGACTCGAAAAGAGGGCGGCAGTAGCACACAAATTCCCGCACATCGAATACTCCGGGTGATAGGGACATGTGCAGTGCTGACACAGACTAGTGGTAGTGTGAGGCAAGAAACTAATTCTTTTTAGGGAGAAAAGAGAAAGCTTTGAACGTTTGAATGATGCGATGCAATGCATGAGAGAGAGAGAGAGAGAGAGAGAGAGAGAGAGAGAGTAATGTACAAGGGAGCATATCATAGTTTTGTTTGACCCTAATACTAAAGCGAAGATAACAAGGGTACATGGTACAAGGTATAAGGTACAAGTATTAACATGGCGGAGTGCGCGGGTGCATGTGTAAACATGGCTTAACTGTAGGGGGCACGTGAAAACATGGCAAGTGTGCATGTGTAAACATGACAGGTGTGTGCATGTGTAAACATGGCAAGTGTGTGCATGTGTAAACACGGTAGGTGTGTGCATGTGTAAACATGGCAGGTGTTAACATGGAAGGTGTGTGCATGTGTAAACATGGCAGGTGTGTGCATGTATAAACATGGCAAGTGTGTGCATGTGTAAACATGGCAAAGTGTGTGG
The DNA here is from genome assembly GCA_026119855.1 of Campanula takesimana. Classification (NCBI taxonomy): domain Eukaryota; kingdom Viridiplantae; phylum Streptophyta; class Magnoliopsida; order Asterales; family Campanulaceae; genus Campanula; species Campanula takesimana. The sequence goes on along the minus strand of JAOWBW010001700.1, from coordinate 142,142 downwards.
TGCATGTGAGAACATGGCAAAGTGTAAGGTGCATATGAGAACATGGCAAACATCATGATGTGAATGAAAGTTAGACCCACTAAGTTTGAAAAAGTTTCAAAGCAGTCCCCAGCAGAGTCGCCACTGTGAATACGTGTGTTTTAATTTGGGATATTCATAGCAACATTAAAATTATGAGAGTCGCCACGCCGTTTTAATTAAAGCCAAAACATTGAAAAAAAACATTTTTAGTGGGTTCGGGGGTCAAATTACAACAAGAGAAGAATATTGAACGTTATCACTCCTATTGCCCGAATGATCGGTCTTTCTATCATGATGAATGTGTTAGTAGCGTGTTAGTGTTTGAGACCGGATCCGAAGATTGCCTACGTTCCTATCAATGTGAGAAGCTCAGGTCAGCGTAGTTCGAGAAGATTTTAGAATAGGCAGGAGAATCGGGATCATGCATAATGAGGGGGGAATTACCTAAAGATTAGGGTTTAAAAGTAGTTCCTAGATCATCCTTGGGTTGATGAACCCTAGATCATCATCGGCTATGAAATAACATGTAATTATGAAGATCGCAACCCTAAATATAGCATAAATAAGGTTTTAATCTATGAATATGATGAACATGCGAAGAACATATTATGAACATATGAATGTCATGAAGAAAATATGAATAAAGATGTTAGGAACATGAATATTATGAAGAACACATGAATAAACATATTAAGAATATGAATATTATGGATCTAAATTAATAATATGGTAAGAACATGAAGAAAAAGTTAGAAAACTTACCTTTGTTGGTAAGATATAACCTTGGATCTTCTTAGGATTCTTGAGAGTGTTTTGGAGGCTTGAATGACTTGATTTGGGAGCCAAAATCGTCCCTTAAGAGCTCTCAAATTCGGATCCCCAAACCAATGGAATGGAATGGTTTATATAGTAGGCTGATGGGAAGATCTGATGGTCAGGATCATCCAGCGGAAGGTTGGCCGCCTGGCCATGACTGAAGCCGGCGACAAGAGTGGCCGCGTGGCCAAGGTCGACGCGTAGCAATGTTGGCCGCGTGGCCAATCCTGCTGGCTGACTTGATTCTTAAGCTAGGGTTTCTGCATGGTTTTAAGGAAACCATTTGTTACCTATTTTGATAGATTTTGTCATAAATGAGATATTTTGGGAATCCGGGACAAGTCTTTGCAAGGTTTCTAATTCCTATAAAGTCCTTGTAATTTTGGGAAAGTTCTAATAAACTCATTTTCAGGTCGGGTACTAACAGGGAGAAGGTGGCTTCACCTATGTTTAGTTAGGCCGGTCTTCTCTTTCACTCTCAAAACACTCTCTGGAGCAATTTTAGCAGAGTAACACTAACAATAATCATTTCCCCCCCCTGAAATGATCAGCAAGGGCTTCAATTTATGGGCCCTGTGACCTCCCAAAGTAGCCGTACGGCTAGGGATGTTACCTTCTGGATTTTTCCAATTTTTAATTCCAGAAAGGTCCTTGTGTTCCAACTTTATCCTAGTGAGGTCCTGGCCTATCAGTTTGTCCCTGAATGGTGCCAAGAATTCCTCTAATTTGGTCATTTTAGATTGGGGTACTTACACACATGCGTGCATAGGCTTGCACACGCTCGTTCCCTAAGGTGATGCGTGGCATTGCTATCTTGCGCCACTGCACCTTTCTTCCAAATTCTTCCTCGCTATCGTGCGCCTGAACTTCTTTATCTTCCTTCCCTACTTAAACCAATTCTCTCTCTCTACTTCTCTCTACTTTAAACCTCTCATTTTCTCTCTCTAACTTCTGCACTCAAACCTCCATCTTCATCTCATCAACCCTTCTTCTTCTTCGTCTCTTGACCATTTCAATGGCTCCGAAGAAAAGCAGAACTCAAGAACCTGAAATCGTTCTCTTCGGTTCCTCCTCTCTTTCTGGTCCTGAGAATTCTCTAGAAGTAGAACAACTAATAGAGCAACCCACCATCGATGACATGGTATGTTTCTTCACTACTCATTATTTTCGCCATTGTTGTTCTTGAAGGTTTCATAACTCCCTTTTTCGATTTCTCCCTCATTTCTCAATATTTTTTGAAATCGATTTTTGCTATGCGTTCGCATGCATCTGATACAGTTATATGTCATTTATTTTACGATCAATTAGCATTTGAGTTGCTCTCTATGGATTTTTAGGTCTGAAAACCTTCTTGCCAGTCGGGCTGTTTTTTTTTTACTTTCTGGGTTCATTATTTGATTGTTGACTTTATAATTTACATGGTTTTGATCGTCCGGTCAACGCGGTTATTTTGATATACGTTTTGTCGAATTTGCTCAACTTGCGATTTTCTGATATTCTTAATATTTTTGAACATTCCTTGTGTTCTTCTTGCCCCATTATTTATATATTTTTTATATATTCATGAAATTTCTCCAAGCATTTTCTTCATGCGCATATTTTTTTTGCACATATCTTTATTTTTTTTCTCTAAACTTTCTGCGCATACTTTCACGTTCCTTGCGTATCATTATATAATTATTTGCGCATCCTTTTTGTATGGATTTGTGCGCATAGGTATGTTTGTGCTATTTACGCATGCGCATTGCTCCATGCGCAACAGATTGTCTAACACTAGCAACTGTCTTACGCAGGGTCCCCTATACTTCATCCCTGGATGGGAAGTGATTGAAGCAGATCTTTCTCAAGACGCAACTGGACGACGCCTGCTGCACCGTCTCAACTCCTCCGGCATTCTTCCGTTGTTCATTCTAAACCAATCATTCTTCATGCCAACTCTCGTCGATGAGTTCTTCAAATCTGCAAAAGTTTTCACGGCAAAACTCGAAGGAAAACCACGGAGATGATCATGGCCACTGTACAAAAATGCGATGTAACTATTCATCCCAACCATATTCGCGAGCTCTGTAACTTCACAGTTGATAATGCTCCAGTCGATTATGATGAGGTTCATCAGAACAATCTTGCGCAGAAGTTAATTGGCGTACCTTCTCTAAACAAGAGATGGTCAGTTCATGATAGAAAGGAATTCGGTGAGGTGATGTACCACCTGTGCACCATCATTGGAGATTCCCTCAACTGCAAAAATGGAAATAACAGGAAGTTCATCTCTAAGCAGTGGAAATACTGCGTAGCCATCTACAACAATGTTAAACTCGACTGGCCGCAACTTATTTGGAATGAGATTGTGAAGGGCATGAACAGCTATGATAAAAAGCTCAACGCAGGAAAGACCAAGTACAGAACTCACTGCAGGCTGCTCACTAAACTCTTGTTGACATATGAGGAATTAGCCACCTCTGTTGAGAAGAAGTCAATCAAGAAGTAGTCCTGTGATTCTAAGTACTACTCCAGACCTCATCTCCGGACTTTGCGAAATGAGATTGGTAATGAAGACTACTACCGCATCTGGAGAGCTGACAAAGATCCCAATAAAGAACCATGGATAGGAGAGGAACCCTCTGATGGAAAGAAAAGGAGCGCAGCAGACTCTACTGCGCCTGCGCAGGAAGAACCAGAAGAGGCGTATAAGCGCAAGGGAAAGGGTATCGCTGAGCCCAGTACCAAGAAAAGGAAAGATATTCCCTTTGTTCAACCTACCAAGGGAATCTCAATCAGATAATTAGGTCCGTCTCCCACACCTGCTCCTACTCCTACAAAACCATCCTCAAAGAAGCGCAAAGCCAATCTATGTGGCGTTTCAGAAGATGCTGCCATTCAGGGAGAGCCAAGGCTCAAAGCTTCGAGTACGTAGGACACTTTCCATAGTGCTGACATCGCACATGTTTCTCCCCGCCTAAAGCAGAAGGTGCGAAGCAACGCTAAAAGATTGAAGAAGATCCGCACTCCATCCGATGCACCTGAAAATATTAAGGACAATGTCAATGCATCTGACAGAAGTAAACATTCTCCACTTGTTAAGCCTTCTCCATCCGCAGTTCCCGAGTTCCTACTTCAACCTCCTCGTCGGTTGAGCTGCTCCAGATCTTACAAGCCTTGCACTCTATTCAAGCGAATCAAATCGCTACGCAGTTACAGCTGACTTAACTCCTTACTGCACAAACCAATTTTCAGTACCAACTTGATACGCAGCGTTTGGAGATTGCTGCCATTAAGGGGGAGAATGCGAAGGAAAGTGCAAAGGCAAGTGCAAAGGAGAGTAAGGAGGGTGCTGTAGACACCCCGCCTTGGACCGCTCACCCCGATTGCACATTTGATCTTGTGTTTCTCCCCATTTTAAGTGTTTCTCGTTAGTTTCTGTCACTTCCGTTAAGTTCCTGACTGACTTCGTTAAGTCCAGGGACTAAACTGAATGACAGGGCTGACTTTCTAGTCCATTCTGTCAAAATTGCCTTATCTGAGTCGCGCGCCTCCGACACTAGGAGCCAGGCGCGCGCGCCTCCCGCCCCCAAAGCAGGAAGCGCGCGCCTCTGGGCGTCAGTTACAGATTTCTGGCCAGGATTCCCTCCCTTGCTCAATTTACAGGATTTTGCCCGGGAAGGATTTCTTGGTGACTGAGTTTTGGCACCAAAAACACCCCTCTTTCACCTATAAAAACCTCTCTTTACCTCCATTTTCAAGGATGGAAAATGGTCGAAAAATCAACAAAAGATTGAACTTACAAAACTATACCAAAATCGCTTTCTAAAAGTTCTCCAAGGATTTCTTCAAGCAACATTTGAAGGTCTTCGAATTGTAGGTAAACGTCCATCTTTTCCTTTCTTTTCTACTTCATCTCATCTCTCTCTTTTACTTTAATCAAATGTGCAATCACCCAAATCATTTTGGGACATGACTCTAATGATCACCTCATCTCATTGAGGTTGGTTAAGGAGTTATCTCCTACATTCCAAACTCTATTTTAAACCCCTTTTTATAACTTACAGAAGAAGAAGAAGAAGAACGTTATCATTCATGTAGATTTTGATCAAGCAAGACCAACTTTAGTTGGGCGAGATGGGTGTTTCGGTACTTCCCATCTCGTAATCTAACCCCCGAACCTCAAAACAAAGAATCTCTGTTTTCGTAATCAAACTTAGGCTACAATCAATAGGTTTTTCTTATGTTCCTCAAAACATAGGTGGTGACTCTAAAAACAAGTTAGACATCCTAGGATACATCACTGCTCTAGCAAAGCCGTGGTTTCCCCCGGGGTATCTACAGTGGCGACTCTGCTGGGGAGTTATTTGAGGGTTAAACTTGCATTCTGATCGAAATCTACATCTTTTCTGGGCATTCTGTTTCCTGATGGGGGAGGCGCGCGCGTCTGGCCTTTTAAGCCTAAGGCACGCGCATCCCGCATCAAGAACCATAATCGCCCACTTCTTCATGATCTTCATCTTCTTCTTCTGTTATTCTGCACTAATCACTTCTGCAGGGGTTACGATATGAACATGGGACCAGGGCAATCCCCTGAGTCCAAAGTCTGACATTCTGACAGGTGTGCCCCAGAAGCGCGCGCCTCCCATAAGCATTGCGCCATGCGCGCGCGTCTCACATCAACACTCAGAGGCGCACGCTTCTGGGTTGATTCCCAGAACAGAAACAGGTTTCAGTGACTGAGCAGAACAGTGGGGTGTGGGCATAGTTGCCTGCTTCAGAACAGAATTGAACCCTCGGACTATTTTAATTTTGTATTTTATTTACCGGTCACACGGGTGATTCGGGAGTTGTAATTTTATGTGCTTATGTGTTTTGTGTGTTTTTTCTTTCTTTTCAAAAAAAAAAATATATATAAATTTTTTTTGTCACTTGTTAGACCTCACACTACATGCACATATTCCTATGAACTGCTCACTATCGAGTCGCACAAGTCCAACTCCAAACCCGTCGAGGCCCGTCCTAGAAAGTTTCAAGCTCCACCAGACCTTGGCTCTTTCGAAGCGGTAAACCTCAGTCCGTGGCGTAGTTCAAGACTACATGCCGGGGTGACCTTTGAGCCTCATATTCAAGCCGAGCACAAACCACACAAATTCTAGTTAGGGTCTAACACTCCGTGACTCAAGTCGGTTTCCATGTACCGAGATTTCCCTAAACTAATGTCTTCAAATCATACATGCCAACTTGTTGAAAGGGACGCAATAAAAATCCGTCCCCAAAAGTGGTTATTTTGGACGAAAATAAAAATCCGTCCCCGCATGTATGCTTTACTACATTAATTTAGTTTAATCCCGATACATGTAGGATTCACAAGCGCGATGGAATCCGATGAGTATATGGTACCGCGAGATGGTCTATATACTAGTGTGACGATTCCATTATTTTCTTAGAAACCCCAAAAGGGATTCATTCCCTCCGACTTATAAAAAAAAAAAAAAAAAAAAAAGGAGTCTTTTCTTATGTGGTTCGAGTTGTGTGCCCAACTGTGTGTTCTAAGCCTCTTCATGGACCGCAAGTGTTACTCAAGACTGACAAGGGCCTCTTCTGCAATATAGGTTCAATTGGTACTTACAAAGTCTACCGGGATTCAGCAAATCGGTTAGCCCGCGAAGAGATCACTCCAACAGCTCCAACATCAACCATGACCGGCAGCAGCAACACCATGTCTCTCGAACAGCTCTCAACTATGGTCCAACTCCTCCAAGAGCAAGTCTCCACCCTTAACAAGGAGGCACAAAGCAAAGACGACATTTGGCAATCCCATCTCGACAGCCAAAGGGAGGCCCACGAGACCGAAATGGAGCTAATGAAAGAAAAGCTCACCAACCTTGCCAAGGGAAAGAACAAGAACAATGATGATGAATCCGAATGGACCGAGGGTTTGTTCAAGAGTCCTTATGTCAACACCCGCACCAAGAAAATGGGGGAACCAAGTTCCGAGAACAATGAGCCCAAAATGGTGGATTCTATCATGGCCTACATCGACCAAAAATTCAATGGGCTCAACATGGGGAAAGGCTCCGACACAAGCCTTTATCAATCATCCATCCTCATGAGTACTATGGCCGCTCTTCCCGATAAGTTCAAGATGCCCGACATAAGCAAATTCAAGGGCAACTCTTGTCCTATGGCTCACATTGAGACTTATATTTGGGCAATGGTTCCAAAGAAGGTCTCCCCCAAGGTGATGGCTCAATGTTTTCCTCTCACTCTCGAGGGGGCGGCAAAAGATTGGTATGCTACTCTCCCGCTCACTGTCCGTCTTGATTGGGACTCCGCCATGCTTGCCTTCAAGAACCAATACCAAGGCAACACCACTCACCGGCCCACAAGGAAAGAGCTAGAGAACACTACTCAACGAGACAATGAGTCCTTCATCGACTTCACAAGGAGATGGAATGACAAACTCTCTGAAATTGTTGAGAGGCCAAACACAAAGGAGCAAATGGACATATTTCTCAAGTGTCTCAAGATTGATCTCCGCACCCACCTAAGTGGGGCTTGCTACTCCGACTTCTCCCAAATGTATGAGGCGGGGGTACGCATGGATGACTTGCTCAAGGAGATTAAGAAGACTACTCCTACTTACCGCTACAAGGCCGCTTCCAACTCCACAAAAGAGGCCTCGGTCAACGCCGTCACTATTGACAAGGGGAATTACAAAAAGGTTCCTCCACCTCAAGGGAAGAAGCCCCGAAGTGACCGGGTCTACACGCCTCTCCAAGGCATGACTCAAACCGAAGTGTTTGAGGTCCTCAAGGCAAAGGGTCAAGTCACACCCGTGCAAGGGTACCAACCCAAGACGATCAACTCCAATCATGCTCACCACAAATATTGTGGCTACCACCAATATAGTGGCCACACCACCGAGGAATGCTTCGTTCTCCGCAATGTCATTCAAGATCTCATAGATAAGAAAGAATTTGTAGTGACTAATGATGAGCATGTCAATGTAATAGAGATAGGAGAACTCGAGGGGACCACCCATTCAATCCCAATTGTGAATGGGGGCCCCAATGTTATGAATAAACTTGACAATTCTTGTTATGTAGTGACTTATGATGAAGTGATGAGGGAAGTACTAGAGAATAGGAAAAAGAAGCAAGATGGGAACGTCAACATGCTAACTCGATCCGGTCGAGTCATAGCAAGCAACCCTTCCACTTCCGCACCCAGCTCCTCTTCTCAAAAGCCGCAATCTCACAACGCTCCCGAAGATCCTCTACCAGTCCAACTCAAGAAAACTCAAGCCAACATCTCTATTTGGGACCTCATTTCATCCTCGAAGAAACACCGAGATCTTGTCATCCGCAATCTCGATGATACATCAGTTTCTCCCGATACTACTCCCGAGGACCTCACGGCAATGATTGGTCACATTCATTTTAGCAACGTCATCACCTTTGCCGATATGGACCTTCCACCGTTTGGTTCCGACCACAACGAAGCTATTTACCTCAAGGTACGAGCAAGGGGGAGGCCCGTCTCAAGAGTCTTAGTGGACGGTGGTTCCGCGCTCAATCTCATGCCTGGTAGAATCATGGGCATACTGGGGCTTAAGGATTCTGATTTGAAGCCTTCTACTCAAGTAATCCGAGGTTATGACAGCACTGCCCGTACAGTCATGGATATGATCGAAATAGACATTGAGTTTGGGAGCATGGTCATGTCCGTTCCATTCCAAGTGCTTGATATCCCGGCCTCGTTCAACTTACTGTTGGGCCGACCATGGATTCATAGCGCTAATGCCGTACCGTCAACTCTCCACCAATGTGTCAAGATCCGAAATGGTGATGAAATAGTGACCGTAATGGCTGAAAACATCACTATCCACATAAAAGGTGAGCCCGTCCACCAAGTCCAGCATGGTCTACCAGACTCCACTCTCTCCAGCGTCTCAATCAACGCCATTGACAAAGAAGGGGGAAACGGATCATGGACCCCCAGCAATCACAAAGTTCTCCGCATGATGAGGAATATAGACTACTTCCCTGGCTTAGGCTTAGGAAAATATCAACAAGGAATCCTACATCCCGTGCAAGTCCCATTTGTCAAGAACACCTTCGGTTTGGGGTATGAGCCTTCCAAAGAAGACTTGAAACAAGAGCAAGCGATCAAGAACGAAAAGTCCCGAGCTCGTAAAGAAGGCCGTCGTTATGAAGTCCCTAATCTAAGGCCTTACCGCAAGACATTGAATGGTTATTTTGTCCGCCAAGAGGAAGACATTCCATACATGATCTTTCCCGAGCCGTGGGTTAACAATAAAGGTATCAAAAGGTCCGGCCTCGAAATCTTCTCCGATTGTGAGATCCAGAAATCCGAAAGGGAACCAACTCCCATGTTGCCCCGTGAGTGGTGGGGGAGGAAGATGACTGTAGAGTCCGAGACAGAAATCACCGTGGGAGAAGAACTGACGGATTTAGCCTCCATGTTTGAAGAGCTTGCCATAATGAATGAATGCCAAGTTAACGCCATCCATGACACCGTCATCATGAACGAGACTATCAGTGAGATCCCGCCAAGCTCCGAGCCGATCAACAATTGGTATTCAACAAAAGGGCCCGTGGTATCCGAGGAATTCTTAGTCCAAGAAATGGGTTGCATACCCCGCACAACAACAAAGGAAGAGCAGCTCACACTTACTTTCGAGTCCGAGAGTGTCTCTAATACCCTTACCCAAGAGGATTTGGAGGCCATAGCCGAGCGTGTGTTTCCTTTCTTTGCTAATGAAAAATTTGATATTTCTGAGTACCCTGAGATTGCAAACATCATAAATGATGAATTAACTAATAATGAACTTAACGAACAAGTTAATAACGATTCAAATTATGATGAAATAGACCACGAAAACATAACATACTTAAATGAACTTGCTCAACAAGTCCGTAATCGTGGCGAGAATGGTCCAAAGGCTGACGAAGAATTGCATGTTGTTAATCTGGGTACCGAAGAAGAGCCAAAGGAAACCAAGATTGGAAGCTTCTTCAAGGGAGACGACAGAGACAGATTGACTGCATTACTACGGGGGTTCGTGGATGTGTTCGCATGGTCATACAAAGATATGCCGGGTTTAGACAGAAAGGTAGCGGAGCACAGGATTCCGATCAGAGAAGATGCCAGGCCAGTAAAGCAGAAGCTCAGAAAGATCAAACCAGAATGGTCTCTGCAGGTCAAAGAAGAGATTGAAAAGCTCCTCAGTGTGGGTTTCATCAAGGTTATCGAGTATCCGACATGGTTAGCCAACATTGTGACAGTCAGGAAGGCGAACGGCAAGGTTCGAGTTTGTGTAGACTTCCGGGATTTAAACAAAGCTTCCTCAAAGGATGATTTTCCACTCCCTAATATCGACATGCTAGTCGACTCCACTGCTGCCTACGAGGTTCGCTCATTCGTGGATGGGTTCGCTGGGTACAATCAGATTCTCATGGCCGAGGAAGATCAACATAAGACAGCCTTCACGACACCGTGGGGTACCTTTTGCTACACAGTCATGCCGTTCGGGTTAAGAAACGCTGGGGCTTCCTACCAAAGAGCCGTGACAGACTTGTTCCACGATATGATTCACAAAGAAATCGAGGTCTATGTGGACGACATGATCATTCACTCCAAAGGGACCGATGGTCAACATTTAATCGATCTCCGCAAGTTCTTCGAAAGGCTTCGTCAACACAAGATGAGGCTCAACCCTGCAAAGTGCACATTCGGGGTTATCCGAGGCAAAGTTCTTGGTTATATGGTCACTGAAAGGGGAATCGAAGTAGACCCCTCCAAAATCAAGGCAATCATTGACATACCTCATCCAAAGACGCAGAAAGAGATTAAAGGTTTCATGGGCAGACTACAATACAGTAGTCGGTTTGTGCACCAACTCACTTCCATGTGCGAGCCAATCTTCAAGTTACTCAAGAAGAATGTAGCTCTAGAATGGACCGACGCGTGCCAAGAAGCCTTCGATCAAGTAAAGCATTACTTGACGTGCCCTCCTGTTCTAGTTCCGCCACACAAGGAGAAACCTCTGTTGCTTTATCAAACTGTCAATGATGAAGCCCTAGGGGATATGTTAGCACAAGAGCAACGAGAGTCCACAAAGGAGAACGCCATTTACTTTGTCAGTCGCCGATTCCAAGGAGGCGAAAAGAACTACTCTGTCTTAGAGAAGTCATGTGCAGCATTGGTTTGGGTCACTCAAAAGCTCAAACACTATATGGAAGCTTTTCCGATCAAGCTAGTAGCAAAGGTGGACCCGCTCCGCTATATCTTCGAGAAGCCTTTCATGTCAACAAGAATAGCCAAATGGTACTTCATGCTCGCCGGCTATGATATCACTTACGTCACACTAAAATCCATCAGGGGGAAAGTGTTCAGTGACCAGCTTGCCGAATTCCCGTGTGACGAAGTGAAGGGGGAAGATGTACAGTTCCCCGACGAGCATTTAATTTGTACCACAACCGAGGAAGACAAGTGGCAACTTTTTTTCGATGGCGCTGTCAATAAACACGGTTTTGGTATAGGGGTATTGCTTGTCGATCCAAAAGACATCTACACTCCCATTGCCATACGCCTAGAATTCGAAGCTACCAACAACATTGCCGAGTACGAAGCATGCATAGCAGGGCTCGAAGCAGCTCTCGAAAGAAACGTCACGGAACTAGAAGTGTTCGGCGACTCTTTGCTCCTTATCAATCAGCAATCGGGTAAATGGCGAACCCAAGACCCGACTCTCCAACAGTATGGTCAGCACCTTGAAGAACTGGTTGAACAATTCCAAGAGATCACTTTCAACTACCTGCCAAGGGATAAGAATCGCTTCGCCGATGCACTGGCCACCATAGATTCATTAGTTGAAATGCCCAAAGGGAAAATGGTGAAGCCTTTCAAAATTGCTCGAAGGAACAGTCCGGCATATTGCATGAGTATCGAGATCAACGAGGTTCAAACAAACTCTCCGTGGTATTCGGATATCATGAACTTCCTCAAAGACGGCACTTATCCCGAGAACATCAATAAGAAATCTCAAGCAGCTCTGCAAAGGTTAGCCTCTCGGTACGTACTGATTGGGGACCGAGTCTATAAAAGGCACCACGACGGGATCAATCTCCTATGCGCCAATGAGACCGAAGCTCAAGAGATAATGTGCGAAGTGCACGAAGGAGAATGTGGACCCCACATGAATGGGTTTATGCTAGTCAAGAAGATACTTCGCATTGGTTACTATTGGAGCACTATGGAACGAGACTGTATCGAGAAAGTCAAAAGGTGTGCCAAGTGCCAATTCCACGCTAATCTGCAACATGCTCCACCCTCACAACTTTACAACATGGTCACACCTTGGCCTTTCTCTTGTTGGGGGATAGACATCATCGGTAAAGTTCATCCTGCCGGGAGCAATGGGCAGTCATTCGTCCTAGTGGCAGTCGACTACTTCACAAAGTGGGTCGAGGCACAAGCCTATCGAACCCTCAACGCCAAAAAAGTGGCCGAATTTGTAAAGATCAATATCATGTGCCGATATGGCGTGCCTCATGAGATCATTTCCGACAACGGCTCTCACTTTGAGAAGGAAATGGATGCACTTTTGTTAGAATACAAGATCACCAAGCACAAGTCATCTCCTTACCGGCCCCAAGCAAATGGCGCAGTCGAAGCAGCAAATAAGACCATCGAGACCATCGTCAAGAAAATGGCCTCAACAGGAAGGGATTGGCCCGAGAAGCTACCATTAGCATTGTGGGGCTACCGCACATCAATACGATCCGCAACAGGAGAAACTCCTTATGCATTGGTCAATGGTTCTGAATCCGTACTCCCTATCGAACTTGAAGTCCCATCTCTACGGGTCCTCCTCGAGAATCAAGTCAACGAGCTCAACAGGATGCAAAGTCGATACGAACAGCTAGCCTTACTCGACGAGAAAAGGTTAAGAGCACTCGAACGCACGAGGGCATATCAGCAAAGGATGGCAAGAGCTTTCAACAAAAAAGTGAGGCCTCGAAACATCAATGTGGGAGATTTGGTCTTAAGACAACATCCTCCTAATGCCATGAATCCCCTGGGGAAATGGGGACCCCGATGGATCGGTCCGTACGTGGTAAAAAAGATACTAAGCGGTGGTGCAGTCCGGCTCGTGGATTTAGATGGTGACCAGCTGCCAAAGGAGGTCAACCTCGACAAGCTCAAGAGGTTCTACGCTTAATAAACAAAGACCATTAAAAAAAAAAAAAAAAAAAAAAAAAAAAATCGCTCGCTAGGTTGAAAACCCGCAAGGGCGGCCTAGGCAAAAATTAGAGCACGTGCAAAGAAGAAGCCCGCTAGATTGAAAACCCGCAAGGGCGGTCTAGGCAAAAAACAGGGTGCACAACAAAAAAAAAAAAAAAAAAATATGGTCTTTGTTTGTTTGAACTATGAAGACCTGAGCCTCCCAACTGGAGGAACGTAGGCAACCTTCGGGTGCGGTCTAAAACATATCAAAAATACCCAATTCACTTCAAATAACAAAATGCAATTTTTTATTCATTCAATGAATTATTCAAACCATTACAACGGATTTATTGAGCAACAAAAGACATCAAAATATTAAATCCTAAAACAAAGTGGTCTAATTGCAATCTCTTGGGGTACAAAGAAAAATCTAATCTTTCTTAGGTTTGGGAACCCATTGCTTCTTGTTATGTCCTTTAGTCTTCTTGGACGGGGACGGAACATTCTTGGGACCGCCAAGACGGGAGAAAACGCTAGGATGGGACAGAGCTTCATCAACGGCTTTCCCTTTACCCTTATCAAGCGGAGCCTTAGCGGGGACAACCATGGGACGCTTCCACACATAGGAGGAATTTCCTTTACCTTTCTTCTTCTTGGGAAAATGACGGGGTCTATAGTCCCGCACATGAACCACCGGTCTCACCGGGTCAACAATATCGTCATTGGGCCTTCCCAAACGATCAAAAACGCTCGGACGCTTCTCCACCATCGAGACGGACCCCACAGCTGGAACGGCATTCACCATTGGAACGGACTTCTCACCTTCGGGGACGGAAACCTTAACTTCAAAGGAGAAAGTCATTGGGGCCATTATGACAAGAATTTTGTGGTTTAGGGGGAGAAAGTGTTTGCAAAAGAATGCTGTGTGGCCATTCTGGTCGAAAAATGGTTCAAATTTATAGCTGTTGGAACATTCTAATCAGAAAAGAAAGGGGCTGTAATTCAGCAGGCCAGAAGCGCGCGCCTCCGACCAGGGCTTCACAACGCGCGCGCCTCCTACAAGTAAGGCCCGACGCGCGCGCCTTTGACAGCAGTTCAGACATAAACAACCCTTGTCAGTTCAGAACAGAACCCAAGCACTCCAACACATCCAACCTGCAGCAAAATCAAATCCCAGTAACAAAAAGGAGTTCAAGCATCGACAACAAGCATCCTTTAGGCACACATTTGTTTGTAAAGAGTCGACATCTAAGATCGAGTAGCTAATAGAACATGAAATGAGTAGTAAGATAACTAGGATTGTAAATACATGTTAAATGTTATTACAGGCAAAAGTAAAAGTGTTTCAATCCCTCATCCTCTCAGCCACAACAGCTCGGGCACGTCATCACCAACACTGTGCTCACCCCCTGCTACCGCTCTCGGTCTCCTCATCGTCATCATCATCCTCATCATCATCATCGTCATCATCATCCTCAGACTCAGATGTCTCAATCACAACATCAGGACGGGTTCTCTTGACATCTCTCCCTGATGAACTGGCGCCGCCCCGGCTCTGGCTACCCTCTCGGCTCAGACTCCTACTATGGCTCAGACTCCTGTTCAGCGACTGCCTCGCTGAAGAGACAGCCTCATCAATGTCCAGTGCAGCATCCCTGCAGCCTCATCCCATGCCCCGAGCACCTCGGGCAGCTCCTCTCGCAGCACCAGAGACAGCACCGGCAGCACCTCTAGTCATGGCAGCAATATCTCTGCACAGCTCCAGCACCCTCTCCTCCAGCTGGCGGAGCCTCCGCCTCATTCCTTTGTTCTGCCTACCCAAGTGCCTATAAGCAGCTACGGGCACCTGTTGCAACAAAGGACAGGGAAAATAAATTACAAAGGGACAGAAAAACAAGACTGGAACTGAGAAAATGCAAAGATGGTCAGGAAAACATACCACAGCAGCCTGAGCGGGAGGCTCTCTCTCCGGTGACATATCCTCGGGAACAATCTCCCTCTACTCCTCAAAGACCCCGAAGTTGGAATAAGTGTAATAAGGAGGAGGCAAAGGAGGATCAAAACAATACCCTGCACCGGTAGTATAAAACCGAGCGGAGGTCGAAGGAGCAGCCTGTGATCTCCTCGGATCGGCGAACATAAAGCCCTGCATCAAGTTGTTCTCCCTGAAGAGGCCATAATCCTGATCCAAGTGAATATAAGGGACGGCATCAACCCCTACCATATATGCCGCACGATCAGCCTCTGAAAGTGACCTCCAGTTACGAGGGCAGAAAGGAGGGACGTCTGGAACTGCAGGACGAGGAGGGGTGTAAAAGTCTGTCACCTGGGTACCATGCTGCCAAAATACTCTATCTCCCAAGTACAGAGCCACGCACTCGCCCGAACTCATCAAAAGCCGAGAACGGGTAGGAATAAGAGTGTGCTCAAACCAGTGCTGAACTGATCTCCACGGATACAAAGAAAAGGCAACAGACTCAGGCCTCAGGGTATCCAAGTGCCGTTGGGCCGAAGTAAGACTAATGGGATTCATGCCAGTCTTCACATTCCTCTCCTTATACGCCCACCGTGCGCAGTCCGAATACTGGGGCTGGCCTTCCTTGGCAATCTTGAAATCCCTCAGATTCAGGATAGCAAAAGCCCAAAGCTGTAGACAAGAGGCGGAAACAAAGTTAATGACAGTCAACGAAAAAAGGCAGTTATGACTAAGGCAAGGAGAATATAAAAGGGACAGTAAGTGGTAAACCTCCCACAGCAAGCTGAAGCCCGTAACAGAGCTGGTAGTCGAGCGGCTGGTCAAATCCATGCCGTGATAACAAGCAGCCAAGCCCGCTGCGCCCCAGTTATACTGGCCGATCTGGTCCAAGTCCACTAACAAGTCAAGCAGAGCCAAAGAGGCCGAAGATCCCCCATTGGCAAACAGAGTGTGAGATAACAAGTACCAAATGAAGCAACGGGCCACAGCATCAACCCGATCAGCAGTAACACCTCGAGCCTCAGCCATCAAGATGCTGAAATAAGCCCGGATTCTCCCCCATGTCACTCGAGAATTCTTAACCTCGAACCGGCAGTCAACCAAGGCCAGTAACTCGTCCGGAGTC
Organism: Campanula takesimana; assembly: GCA_026119855.1. Lineage (NCBI taxonomy): Eukaryota > Viridiplantae > Streptophyta > Magnoliopsida > Asterales > Campanulaceae > Campanula > Campanula takesimana. The sequence goes on along the minus strand of JAOWBW010001700.1, from coordinate 125,967 downwards.
CGAACAGCCCCTCTCAAACCAAAAGGGACAGGCACCCCCATGAACGGCAAGCCCGTCAAAGCTGTGAAATCAGTAGGCGTCATAGTCACCTCGCCCATGGGTAAATGAAAGGTATGGGTGGTATCCCACCATCTCTCCCTCAATGCCTGAACCACATCAGGGTCATTCTTCAAAGCTGGGAGGCTAGTGACAAAAAGACCAAAATGAGTCCCTGTAACTCGGGCTCGAACATTCTCGGGCAACCTATTCCATATAGAGATGGGCCCATGAGCCCCACCGCGAATCTCTGTCAAACGGGTCCACTCCTGAAAGGAAAAAGAGGAACAGCAAAAATTTCATCAGCACGACTGCTAGAAAACGGATGAACTCAACACAGAGATTTCAACGGCAGAACAATGTACAAGCAAGTGTGTGAACGTGAAAATGGACATCCCAACATGTTCCTTACAGCAAATCAGCAACAACAAACAACATGCAAAGAATGATCAATAAAGCTGCTGCAGCAATATTTCGGGTAAAGAAAACAGAACTTCATGAAACCCGAAATCAACAAGAAAGGTGAGGCATTCTTACCAAACCCGAAGTCACGAAGTGAGAAATATGGGTATAAGGCCGGAAAGTAAGCAAGCTCAGGTCCATAGCTTCAACCCCAATTTCGGTCTCCTCGCCCTGTGGCATCTCAAACGGAGGTGATTGCTGACGATCCGATATCGTTTCTTTGACGGAATTGATCCTAGAGCAGCAAGAAAGTGTTTTGGGGTGATTTCTCTACGAAAATTGGGCTTGGAATTTGGAGGGTTCTTCAAATCTTTGAAAAATGGCCGAAAACAGCAAACAACCTGTTTAAATATGCTAAACTTATGCGACAGGCGCGCGCCTCCCGACATATTCATCTGAGGCGTGCGCGTCCCACGACGAGGCCCGGACGCGCGCTCTACCCATCATCAGGTAGGATCAGTCTCCCATGCAAAAATCCATGCATCGTATCAAGGTTTCCCCACGGATTCCAAACTCCCTAAGTTCTGTCACGGGTGCCACACCCCCTCAAGAGTCAATCTCAACATTTCATCCCCAGCAGGAACATTTTTCTGGTCGCAGTCAACTGTGCCCGTACCCCACAATTCAAAAAAAAAGTCAAGTGTGACTCCAAATGGCACGAGGCTTCAAAGCAATATTTCATCAAACGGATTCACCAATGGATTCGTCAACAAGGGTTCACTAACGACCTCATTCAAAACATTCAACCGTGCCCACACCCCACAAAGTCAACAACGTAAGCAGATGCGGCTCCAAGTCGGCAACTCGATCCATATCGAGACAAGCTCCCATGAGCTCCAAGTCGGCAACTCGGTCCATATCGAGACAAGCTCCCATGAGCTCCAAGTTGGCAACTCGGTCCATATCGAGACAAGCTCCCAAGGGCTCCAGGTCGGAAACTCGGTCCATATCGAGACAAGCTCCCATGAGCTCCAGGTCGACAACTCGGTCCATATCGAGACAAGATCCCATGAGCTCCAAGTCGGCAACTCGGTCCCTATCGAGACAAGCTCCCATGAGCTCCAAGTCGGCAACTCGGTCCATATCGAGACAAGCTCCCATGAGCTCCAAGTCGGCAACTCGGTCCATATCGAGACAAGCTCCCATAAGCCCCAACTAAACAAAACTCGGTCCATATCGAGACAAGCTCCCATGAGCCCCAATACAACACTCCAGCAAAAGCCGCTCACACAGGGAGCGCACCACTATCTCTCGCAATTTCAAATTCCTGCTTTCATCGAGTCTTTGCTTTTTTCTTGGTGATGTCCTCGGCGGGTGTTTTTAACTTTTGGTCGACGCGTTTTGCTTTGCAGTCCACATCGCCGAGGGGCTCTGTAGACACCCCGCCTTGGACTGCTCACCCCGATTGCACATTTGATCTTGTGTTTCTCCCCATTTTAAGTGTTTCTCGTTAGTTTCTGTCACTTTCGTTAAGTTCCTGACTTACTTCGTTAAGTCCAGGGACTAAACTGAATGACAGGGCTGACTTTCTAGTCCATTCTGTCAAAATTGCCTTATCTGAGTTGCGCGCCTCCGACAATAGGAGCCAGGCGCGCGCGCCTCCCGCCCCCAAAGCAGGAAGCGCTCGCCTCTGGGCGTCAGTTACAGATTTCTGGCCAGGATTCCCTCCCTTGCTCAATTTACAGGATTTTGCCCGGGAAGGATTTCTTGGTGACTGAGTTTTGGCACCAAAAACACCCCTCTTTCACCTATAAAAACCTCTCTTTACCTCCATTTTCAAGGATGGAAAATGGTCGAAAAATCAACAAAAGATTGAACTTACAAAACTATACCAAAATCGCTTTCTAAAAGCTCTCCAAGGATTTCTTCAAGCAACATTTGAAGGTCTTCGAATTGTAGGTAAAAGTCCATCTTTTCCTTTCTTTTCTACTTCATCTCATCTCTCTCTTTTACTTTAATCAAATGTGCAATCACCCAAATCATTTTGGGACATGACTCTAATGATCACCTCATCTCATTGAGGTTGGTTAAGGAGTTATCTCCTACATTCCAAACTCTATTTTAAACCCCTTTTTATAACTTAAAGAAGAAGAAGAAGAACGTTATCATTCATGTAGATTTTGATCAAGCAAGACCAACTTTAGTTGGGCGAGATGGGTGTTTCGGTACTTCCCATCTCGTAATCTAACCCCCGAACCTCAAAACAAAGAATCTCTGTTTTTGTAATCAAACTTAGGCTACAATCAATAGGTTTTTCTTATGTTCCTCAAAACATAGGTGGCGACTCTAAAAACAAGTTAGACATCCTAGGATACATTCACGCGCTCTAGCCTAAAGCCGTGGTCCCCCCGGGGTATCTACAGGTGCAAAGGCAAGTTCATCCGCAAATATCTCTGAGCCTGCGCAAGAAAAGGCACCTAATGTACTTGATCAACTTATCCTGAACTCCCTCAAATCCATCAGCGTTTTGTTCGAAAACGTTAGCGTACTACTCAACAATGTGTGCAAATTTGAAGCGATTGATGGTGGCTTCAGGGAAATTTTGAGAAAGCTAAAGAAAACCCTTGTAGATGGGTTACATGAAGGATTTGCTGACCTAGAAGCTCAGATTTTAAAGATTGGACAAGGAGCTCCTGCGCAAGGGAATGAGCTCAAAATTGAAGATGTGAGAGAATGCATAACTAAATCCATGATGGATTTTTCCCATGCGTTCAACGCCAGGATGGACTATGCAATGCTTGACATTCAAGCCAGCATCAACACACAGCGCCTTCATACCGACACAAGACTGGAAGCTATGCAGACTGCCATCCAGACGGACTGCAGAGCAAATTTCAGAGAGCTGTTTGATGACAATGCCGATATGCACAGAGGCATGAAGACTTATGTGGGCAAAGCTGTTGAGTTCCAGGACAAGTTTCAAGATTTAAAAGTTGAACTCATGAACAAATTCAACAACTTACAGAACGAGCTGCGTGAAGCCCTATCCCGCATCAATATAGATTAGTTTTCAGGTATTTTTTTGTTGTTGCACAAGTTCTCTGTGCGCCTTTGTTTTTGTTTTTTTTGTGCGAAGAACTTTGTTTTGTGCCCAGTTTAAACTTGTTCATATCCTGTAATTCTGCAACCATTATAAGTTCAAGTTTAAATGAGAAAAATTGCATCATTAGTTTCAAAACCTTGTTCAAATCAAATTTCTTATTTGTAGAACAATGAATGCATTATTTCAAACTTCATACGCATAATCTTAACTGCTCATATTTCCTACTCATGATGTTTAAACATTCAGTTTAAACGCATACTAAACTAAAATTCACAACCTTTGTATGCACTGGATGATATTTCTATCTTTCCCATATTGTAAGTTAAATCTTTTGGATAGATTAGAAATCTATAGTACTGGCTAGTGTGTGCATTGACTTGAGGCATGAGTTACCATTCACATTTTTATGGACATGTTATTATAAAGTACAATGAATTGCCTTTGCTATAATAGGTAATGGCATCAATCATTTAGGGGGAGATTGTTGGGTATGCTTATCTCTTAACCCTCCCAATTATGTTAGAATTGATTGAAACCATCACCTATTAATATTTTATGGACTTTAGAACCCTATGTAAGAAGTTTTATAACTTCAATTTTTAGCTTAGTCCATTTTATAGTATAGGCTTAGAATATAGGACTTGGAGCGAAAAGGAATGATCTAAGCAAGTCTGTGGTCACTGCGCAGGACTACTCTACGCAGGACACCACTGCGCAGGTATCTCCTGTGCAACATTCTTCCTTGCTCAGTTTTCGATACATTCAGATCACCTAACTTGGAAAACGCTTTGAAGATGTACGCTTATTAAAGTGCTGAGGTGTGCAGAAACGACAAAGCAAGCACACTCAGCAGATCCATCGGTGGAGATACGCTCAAGAGAAATATTTCAAACGAAGACAGCTGTCAACCTTCTAGAAGAAGCTTTTGAATTTGGTCTTCATGCTCAGTCTCCAATGGCTCAGAGATACCTGCGCACCAATCATATTGTGCCAGGTCATCAACCTTGATCAGAGCCCCAACGGCTATAAAGGACACCTGCGCACCAATCATAGCGTTCCAGCTCATTGTCCTTGCTCAGAGCTCCAACGGCTAGTTTTAAGCTCTCTGCTATAAATAGCCTGCTCATCTTCATTTCCAAGTCGCCAGGGAGAGTGCTTGTTCAGCCCGAGCTAGAGTTTCATGCTTCATTAGAGAAACCTTGAAGATCTGAAGACTGATGCTCAATATTTCCAGATTCATTAGAACAGCCTTCAAGATCTTCAAACCTTCAAACTCCTGCTCAAATCCCAAAAGCCCTATATCACCAGAATTCTTGGTGCTCTTCATCTCTTATATTCATAGAGCCCAGAATTTCTGTCACACACACACCTCTTAAAGCTTTGATCATTCTGATCTAACTTCTTGAGATACAACGGTTTAGTTTAGGATTTGTTCTTCATAGATAATAGGTCTTGAGTTAGTATTGAGCTCAAAAGTTGTAATTTGTAATACTCACTCATATTATAAGATCTTCATTAGAAATCTAAGACTAACCATCTTGGTAGAGGACGTAGATCTTTCCTAGATCGAACCTCTCCAAATAGCTTGTCCATCATTCTTACGGCTTATTTCATGCTTAACTATTTATGTATTACTGCTTTGTTTGATCTTTCAGATTGCTGCACTTTACTGCTGTAATTATTATTGCTCATTTGCCCTAGCACAATTTTATCCAACTCTTTAGCCAAAACTTAGCACGTGCGGTTTTCTTTACTACGCATCTTTCCCTGCTCAGTATACCCTGCGTAGAAGTGCTTTAAATCTTCCGATGTGCATTTCACACTCTTGCTGCACGTTATACTTAGCCAAAATAAGATTTGTGCACATTTTCCGTTGAATTGCAAAAGGGTTTGAAAAGAATTTTAAAACGCTATTCACCCCCCCCCTCTAGCGATTTTCACACCCTTGTTGCCCCTTTGGGACCAACAGGAGGAGAGAAGCCTATGCCAATAGGACTTATAAATCCCTAAGGTTTACGCCTTCCTGTTCATATTTTCCAGGTGGTGGTTTTCTTTTTAAGGTATTACTCTCTTTCTTTTCCTGTAATTTATTCTTTTTTCTGGTAAAATCTTTCTCATTGCAACATGAAGAAGATTCTTAAATCTTCTCACATTGGCACCTCCAAAAAGTCTTTTACTGATGATTCGTCCATCTTCGTCTCTGAGGGTTTAATCGCAAAACCTGATGAAGAGATTTTCGTCTTCAACAATTCTAAGATCTTAGCCCTAAAAAATCAAAAATGTTTTCCAAATCAAACTGTTTTTTGCCCCTTTGATGTGTCTATGAGGGCTGATTTTGTTTATGAAGCTTGGATTTGCTTTTATGAATATCCTTTTCTGCTAGGGCTTAGTTTTCCTTTTCCCTCCTTAATTACCGAGTTTTTTTAAAAGACCAAATTATCGTATGTCCAGATGATGCCCATGACCTGGAGGGTGTTTGATGACATTTTGAGGGTAAACCAAGAACATAGGTTAGGTATGGGTTTGAACAAAATGGCTATTTGTTATGAGTTACAGTCTTTTGGGTCAAAAAGGTATGTTTTTAAGAAAAGGTCAAAAAAAGGTTTAATGGTTCCAAAGGCGTCAGTCAATGATTGAGGGTGGAGAGGAAAATTTTTCTTTGTTGAGAGGGATTCTCTAGAAGGTGGTGAGAATTTGGTCAAGGAGTGGAATAGGGGAGGTATGCCTCTTGAATGTGAATCCTTTCTTAGGTTTGCTATATCTTTGAACTCACGGTCTTTTGTCTAGCAGACATTAAGTGGGAAGAGTTATTCTCTCCAGTAGCAGATTCAGAGTCCAAGATAGCTTCATTCTTTTCACTTTCTGCAGAGGAGAGGAATTTTAAACTTTGGGAAATTACTGAGCCAATTGCAGAGGAGACCATGTCAACAGGTATGATCTTGTCTCAAGTCAGTCTTCATCTCTCAAGATATTCCAGTGCTCACGTATTTATTCATTTTGCAGTTTCAAGGCCCGTTATGAAGATTTCCTTTGATGACTTAGACAGCTTGGTTGGGGATCTTTCAGCCAATCCAACAGATAAACCCCCTGTTATTCCTAAAATGGAGATTCAGGATGCTGCAACTGTAAGCTCGAGGTTGAAGAAAAGAAAAGCAACTGTTGAAGCGAAGGAGATCATGGAGATTGAGGATTTTGGAGACATGAGTGTTGATGAAGTGAAAAAAAGGTTTTTAACTCTTGCTTCAAGTGTAAGTTTTTGATGGATGAGTTTTCACATATAGTATCTCCATGTTTCCGGATTATTTTTATTTACTTTTGATGTAATTTAGAATAGATTTGATGTAATTTTTGGTCTGTCATTGTTTGAGGAACTTTGTTGGAATTTGTATGTTTTGAGACACTTTTTAGTGCTATTTTGGTATATTGCAAAGTCCTGGATGATCTAAGTGTTGAAAATTGATGATTGGTCAAGCTCAAAGTCAAAGTCAAAGTCAATGGGAGTCAAGAGACGAAGGAAATGAAGAAAATCGAAGAAAACAGTCTACCCTACCGGGCGCTCACCCGCCTCATCATGGGCGCTCACCCGCGTGCGAAAAGAAGAAGATATTAACTTTATGCCTACCCGGGCGCTCGCCCGCTTCTAACCCGGGCGCTCGCCCGCCTCCCCGTACCAGCTTTTCCAGATTCCTTTTAAAATGGGGATTTGGGTTTATATTGGGTATTTTTACCCTAGTTTCTCTCTAGTATAAATAGGAGACTTTAGTCACTTTATTTTCTTATGCTTTATTTCTAGGTTTTGAAGATTTTAACAAGATTGAAGGTTTTATTTACTCAAGCATAATATCCAGGTTTATGAATTTTAATTCTTTTCTGGGATTAATCACTATGAGTATGAGTAGCTAATTCTCTTGTGATTTGCGGATTGGTAGTAACAATACATGATCTTTATGTTATAGTTCTTAATTCATAATTCAATATCATTCTAGAGTGGTAAAATATTCGTAATTCTTTCTAGGGTTTCAGATTTATGTTAAGATACTTTTGGCCCTAGAATTTGTGGGTATCAATTGGGCCATTAACGTGGGTGATTGATACATTGACCATTATTTTACCTCTTAGATCCAATTGAGGATGTAACTGAAATCAAATGGGTCTAGGTTCATACATTCTTTTGATCTTCATGAATTCTTTGATTATTATATATACGTAACTGGAAGTGTAATAAAAGAAGAAAAGTTGAGTTGCAAATCGCACACCAAACCGTCCCAACTCTTGATTTTGTGAATGAACCCTAGAATGATAGTGATGTCTTTATTAGTAAAAACAGCATAAAGTGAATGTATTGCGAAATCCAATCCGTGAATCTCGTTGTCAAATCTTGAGTTCAATCTATGCGTTATTTTGCCTATTAATTTAGTTTACTTTTCATTGTTTAGTAGTTAAATTAGTTTAAACAAATCAAATCAAAAAACCCTTGGTTACTCTTTATATTAATTAAATCAACTTGTGTTTCACTCAAGTCTCTGTGGTTCGGCCCTTACTTTTGTATACTGATGCTTCGACACTTGTAAACTTGCAAGGTATTTTTATTACAGTGGATTTTTCTCCATCAGTTTTCAAGAATGTGACCTTGTCCTATATAAATAAATTTTGTTTATTTCTTATGACTTCTTGGGTTTGTGCAGGCTTTTGGGAGCATGGAATCTCAAGTTGAGACTTTGGGGGAGATGAACAAGAAATTGAAGTCTGAAGTGGCCCGATTCAAGAAGGATTATAGAGAAGAGAAGGCTAGCTGGGAGAAGAAGAGAGAAGGTTTAGGAAAGCATATTGTTGACCTCACCGGAGAAAATGCAGATTTAAAGCAGGGGATAGCATCCATTCAAGACACCAATGTTCAGGAAATAGACTAGATAAATACAGCTCTCACCAAGTCAGCCACTAAGAGAATGGTGGAAATCAAGATCAGGATGATCCAAGTGTTCCAAGAATGTAAACATAATGCCTGGGACCTGGACAGAGAAAAGACCATCTTGAAAAGGCTCAATGGTGAAGTTGCTGATGCAGGTGAAGTTTCTTCAACTATAGCGCTGCCTGAGTGTTGGTCCCTAAGGGAAACAAGGGTGTGAAAAATCGCTAGAGGGGGGGTGAATAGCGTTTTAAAATTCTTTTCAAACCCTTTTGCAATTCAATGTCAAATGCGCACAACTCTTATTTTGGCTAAGTATAGCGCGCAGCAAGAGTGTGAAATGCACAGCGGAAATTTAAAGGAGCACCTGCGCAGGAAAAAGCTGCGCAAGGATAAAAACGCACGCGCTAAGTTTTGGCTTAAAGAGTTGGATAAAATGTTCTAAGGCAAATGATCAATAACAATTACAACAGTAAAGTGTAGCAATCTGAAAGATCAAACAAAGCAGTTCATAAATAGTTAAGCAGGAAATATGCATTAAATATAATGAACACGCTATTTGGAGAGGTTCGATCGATGAAAGATCTACATCCTCTACCAAGATGGTTAGTCTTGGATTTCTAATGGAGATCTTATAATATGAGAGATTATTACAAATTACAACATTTGAGCTCAATACTAACTCAAGATCTATTATCTATGAAGAACAAATCCTAGACTAAACCGGTGTATCTCAAGAAGTTAGATCAAAATGATCAAAGCTTCAAGAGGTGTGTGTGTGACAGATTCTGGGCTCTATGAATATGAAAGATGAAGAGCACCGACAATTCTGGTGATATAGGGCTTTGTGATATGAGCAGGAGTTTGAAGGTTTGAAGATCTTGAAGGCTGTTCTGAAGAATCTGGAAATACTGAGCAGCAGTCTTCAGATCTTCAAGGTTTCTCAATGAAGCATGAAACTCGAGCTCTTGAAGCATGCAAGCTTGAAATAGTGGCCAACAAGAGGGGCAGCTTGGAAATGAAGATGAGCAGGCTATTTATAGCTGAGAGCTTGAATATAGCCGTTGGAGCTCTGAGCAAGGACAATAAGCTGGCACAAAGTGATTGGCGCGCAGGTGTCCTTTATAGCCGTTGGGGCTCTGATAAAAGATGATGACCTGGCACAATATGATTGGTGCGCAGGTGTCATAGAGCCGTTGGAGACTGAGCATGAAGAGAAAATTCAAAAGCTTCTTCTAGAAGGTTGACAGCTGTCTTCACTTGAGATATTTCTTGAAGCATGTCTCCATCAATGGTTTTGCTGAGTGTGCTTATTTTATCGTTTGTGCACACCTCAGCATTCTTACTCAATCCAAAAAGCGTAGCTTTGTCATGTCGCTTTCCAAGCTTCTAGAATATGAGATCAGGAGATGAGGAATTTGACCAAGGTTGAGTCCGCGCACAAAGGTATGCGCTTTGTCGGCGCTCATGGATGCTGCGCATGGGAAGCATGCGCACCATGCTTGGTCACTAAAAGATCTCTTGAGTTTAGGGAATAAGATCTTGAAAACTGAGCAGGGTCAAAAGCTGCGCAATATATCTATGCGCAGTGGCGACCTGCGCAGAGAACATCCTGCGCAGTGAAATGAATCCTGCTTAGGAAATCTTCGATACTTCAAAGCTTCAAGTCCTATAATCTAAGCCTATACTATAAACAGGACTTGGCTAAAAATTAAAGTTATAAACTTCTTTACATGAGGTCCTAAAGACCATAAAAATACTCATAGGTGATGGTATCAATCAATTCTAACAAATGTAAAGGGTTAAGTGATAAGCATACCCAACAATCTCCCCCTAAATGATTGATGCCATTACCTACTATAGCAAAGGAAATTCATTGTACTTGATAATAACATGTCCATAAAAATGTGAATGGTAAATCATGCCTCAAGTCAATGCACACACTAGCCAGTGCTATAGATTTCTAATCTATCCAAAATATTAAAACTTACAAGATAGGAAAGATAGAAATATCATTCAGAGCATACAAATAATATGAGATGTAGTTTTAAGTATGCGTTTAAACTGAATGTTTAAACATCATGCGTAGAAAATATGAGCAGTAAAGATTATGCGCATGAGTTTAAGTAATAATGCATTCAATGTTCCACAAACGACTGGTTTGAATTGAACAAGGTTTTGTGAAAGCATAATGATGCATTCTTCTTATTAAAACTTGGAAGGATTGACTGTTACAGAGTACAAGCATCAAAGAGGAAAAACAAAAGAGGTGCGCATAAGCGCAACGAGAATCAAAAGATCTCAAAAAGTAGCAAAATACTTACAAAATAAGCCTAGTCTATGTTGATCCGGTGCAGGGCTTCGCGCAGCTCATTCTGGAGGCTGTTGAACTTGTTCATGAGTTCCACCTTTAAATCTTGAAATTTGTCCTGAAACTCAACAGCTTTACCAACGTAAGTGTTCATGCCTCTGCGCATATCGGCATTGTCATCCACCAGCTCTCTAAACTTTGCTCTACTGTCCGTCAAGATGGCGGTCTGCGTAGCTTCCAGTCTTGTGTCGGTATGGAGGCGCTAAGTGTTGACGCTGGCTTGAATATCTAGCATTTCGTAGTCCATCTGGGCGTTGAACGTGGAAGAAAAATCTGTCATGGATTTGGTAATGCATTTACGCACTTCTTCAATATTATGCGCAGAGCTTCCTTGTCCAATCTTCTACATCTGAGCTTGAAGATCATCAAACCCTTTAAGTAACCCATCTGCGAGGGTTTTCTTGAGCTTTTTCAGTATGTCCCTGAGTCCACCATAAATCGCTCCAAAGGTGCACACATTATTGAGTAGTGGGCTAACATTTTTGAGCTGGGCGCTGATGGTTTTTAGGGAGTCCAGGATAAGATGATCCAAGGTTATAGGAACTTGCTCTTGCGCCTTTTCTTGCGCAGGCTCAGATGAACTTGCCTTTGCCTCCGTCTTAGCACTCCCCGTGCTTTCCTTTGCTTCCCTTGCACTTGCCTTTGCTTCCTCCTTCGCTTTCTCCCCCTTAATGGTATCAATCTCCAAACGCTGCATATCAAGACGGTACAGTAAAGCAGTTTGAGCAGTAAGGAGTTGATTCAGCTACAGCTGCGTAGCGACTTGATTCGCTTGAACAGAATGCAAGGCTTGCACGATCTGGCGCAGCTCATCTGAAGAGGAGGTAGGAGTCTCAGGGGCTGTAGATGAAGGTTGAACTAGAGAAAGATCACTGCTGTCAGAGGCTTGAGTGCGACGCTTCTTCAATCCTTTTGCGCTGCTGTGCACCTTCTGCTTTAGACGAGAAGAGACATGTGCGATATCAGCACTGGGGACAGCTTCTTGAGTAGCTTCGTGCCTTTGATCCCCCTGAACTGCAGCATCATCTGAATCACCACGAAAATCAGCCTTGCGCTTCATTGTGGTTGGCTTTGAGGGAGCAGGAGCTGGTTTGCTGGAAGGATTTGCCTCTTTCAATGAAATCCCTTTGGTGGATTGAACCAAAGGAATGTCCTTGACCTTTTTGCCACTGGGCGTAGCAATGCCCTTCCCCTTGCGATTATACGCATCTTCTGGGGTTTCTTGCGCAGCATCAGGTAAAGATCTACCTGCACTCTTTTTGGACTTGGCCACAGGAATTGGGCCTATCCAAGGTTCCTTGTTGGGAGCGGAATCAGACAGCTAGATTTCATAGTATTCAGCATTACCGATCTTACTGCGCAAGTTCTGGAGATGTACTCGGGAGTAGTACTTTGCGTCGCAAGATTGCTTCTTGATTGACTGATCTTCAACATAAGTGGTCAGTTCGCCATAAGTCAATAAGAGTTTGGTTAGCAATCTGCAGTGAGTTCGGTATTTAGTCTTCCCTGCATTCAGCTTCTTGTCATAGCTGTTCATTCCCTTCACAATCTCATTGTAGATAATCTGTGGCCAGTCAAGTTGAACTTCGTTGAAGATGGCTGCGCAGTATTCCCACTGCTTTGAGATGAAATGCCCATTATTCCCATTCTTGCAGTTGAGAGAATCTCCAATGATGGTGCACAGGTGATACATCACCTCACCAAAATTTTTTCTGTTATACATTGGCCACTTCTTGTTTAGAGAAGGAATGCCAATCAGCTTCTGTGCAAGTGCATTTTGGTGAACCTCATCATAGTTGACTGAAGCATTATCAACGTTGAAGTTTAGGAGGCTGCGAATGTGGTTTGGATGAACCATTACATCACTGCGCTGTACAGAGGCCATGATCATTTCAGTTGGCTTGCCTTGAAGTTGAGCCGGGACAACTCTTGCTGTCTTGAAGAATTCATCTACTAGCGCAGGCACTATGAAGGATTGATCAAGAGTGAATAACGGAAGAATGCCAGAGGAACTGAGAAGGTGCAGCAGACGACGTCCAACTGCTTCTAGAGAAAGATCTGCCTGAATCAGTTCCCAACCAGGTATGAAGTAAAGTGTTGGGTTTCGTAGTAACATGCGCAGCGGAATTTAGCATTTAAAATTTTGAAACCCAAAGCCATGGATCCGTTCATATGATTAAATCAAATACAATAAATGAATATAGGATAAACTAACCCTTGATGGCTATCAAATTCTCTTGGTCTTTGGTGGAGGTTTGAAGACTTGATCACGATCACAAAGCTTGAACACGAACTTTGAAGATGATGATTTTCACCCTCTAGCGGTATCCACACTTCGAACGAATATCAAAGTAGCTTCTTTGATCTTGGTTGCTAGACCAAATTGTGAAACACTTTTTCACAATCAAAAGAACTATATGGAATTTATTTTGTGTATTATTTTGTTTCTCAACCAAGAATGTCTTGGAACAAAATAAACCCTCTCTCAAACTCTTTGAGACTCACAAAATCATTGGCCTAGAGTGCTGGCCGAATTTGGTCTTTTATACACAAGTATGACCTATTCCAAATAGGAAACTTGTGTCAAAATCCTTCCAAAATTCGTTTCCAAAACAAATTAGGAATCTGCCACCCGACAGAACTGTGCGGCCGCCCAAAATCACCTGTGCGGTCGCACAACTATCTGAAGCAAAACTGGTACAAAACTGTCCTAAGTGTGCGGCCGCCCAGTCAATACTCTGCAGTCGCCCACTCTTCAGAATGTCCAGAATTTCCAAAATTCCAATATAGTCCCTTTTAAAGATTCGTTCTATTGTGTGTGACCCTCTAGGATTATACTAAGTTGGCAATGGACTCAAACATGATCCCATAAGATATGATTAGGTTCTAGCAAACCGTCATACCTACCCAAATAGTATAACTAGATACAAGTTCGCATTCCTCTTAGAATATGTCACAATCCGTTTGTCCACGATGTCATTGAACACAAGTCATGGTCAAACAGTCAACTTGTTTTGTTCAATACTTTCTCGATTCCGAATATGTTGATAATTCAAATGCTATTGATCCAATCAATCCATTTGAGTCCGGCCGAACATTTCATCAACATCATTCCTACGAGTGGCCCAAGCTTGACATCTCTCCGAGGAGGGACAAATCCATTTAGCTTATTATTCTTCCCTACGTGAATCCGATTATGCCAATCATACCCTTTATAACTACTCTGTTAAAAGTAGCGTTTGAATATGTCAAACATAATGTTCATCAAGTGGAAGACTATAATAACTTCATGTCTAAGGATTCAAATGACATAACTAATATGAGATATATGTATGACATAGACCATGACATAAATCTCATAAAGCGGGTCATGTCCAGTACCTTGTTCCAAACAAGTACCCATAAATCTAACATGATCATCCCATGATCATTTAGCCTTTATACTAGTGCTTAACAAGTACTAGGGACGGAGATTATTATAAGTAAACATGAACAATAATAATAATCAAAACATCTCTTTATTGATATGAAATGAATGATAACAATTACAACGTTTATTAAACGTGCCTAGGGCACCACTACCAACAATCTCCCACTTGCCCTAGGCCCAATCTCCCATGTATCTAATACCCATGGACCTAACATGACCATCATGTTTAGCTTGTGGAAGTCCCTTTGTTAGCGGGTCCGCAACATTGTCATCAGTAGGTACTCTGCATATATTTACGTCTCCCCTATCAACGATCTCTCGAATGATATGAAAACGCCTAAGTATGTGTTTGGATTTCTGATGTGCTCTTGGTTCCTTTTCTTGAGCAATAGCACCATTATTATCGCAATAAAGGTCTATTGGATTAGCAATGCTAGGAACCACTTCAAGTTCAGTTATGAACTTCTTAATCCAAACAGCTTCTTTTGCAGCATCCGATGCAGCAATATACTCAGCTTCTGTTGTAGAATCAGCGGTTGTACTTTGGTTGGAACTCTTCCAGCTTACAGCTCCACCATTTAACATAAACACAAAACCCGATTGCGATCGGCTATCATCTTTGTCAGTTTGGAAGCTTGCATCCGTGTAAGCATTTACAACGAGATCATCTTCCATTCCTCCATAGACCAAAAACGAGTCTTTAGTCCTTCTCAAGTACTTAAGAATCGCTTTTACGGCTATCCAGTGATTTTCGCCAGGGTCGGATTGGTATCTACTTGTCATGCTCAAAGCATAAGATACATCCGGCCTAGTACAAATCATGGTATACATGATGGACCCAATTGCCGAAGCATATGGAACATCATTCATTTTCTCACGCTCATCTTTTGTCTTAGGACATTGAGTCTTGCTTAGAGAAACTCCATGTAACACGGGCAAGGTTCCTCTCTTAGAATTTTCCATACGGAATCTTCTAATGACCTTGTCAATGTATGTACTTTGGCTTAAACCAAGTAGCCTCCTTGATCTATCTCTATAGATCTTAATGCCAAGAATATATGCGGCTTCACCCATATCTTTCATTGCGAAGCACTTTCCTAACCAAGTCTTCACAGACTGAAGTGTAGGAATGTCGTTTCCAATGAGCAATATGTCATCCACATATAAAATAAGGAATAGCACTATGCTCCCACTAATCTTCTTGTATACACAAGGCTCATCTTCGTTCTTGATGAAACCAAACTCTTTGACCGATTCATCAAAACGGAGATTCCAACTCCTAGAAGCTTGCTTCAATCCATAGATGGATCTCTGCAATTTGCATACCTTAGAATCTTGTTCAAAACCTTCTGGTTGTGTCATATACACATCCTCTTGGAGTTTTCCATTCAGGAAAGCGGTTTTGACGTCCATCTGCCATATTTCATAGTCATGATATGCGGCAATGGCAAGCAAAATTCTTATAGACTTGATCATTGCTACGGGTGAAAAGGTCTCATCATAGTCAATACCATGAACTTGCCTATAACCCTTCGCTACAAGCCTAGCTTTGTAAGTATGCACCTTCCCATCCATGTCAGTCTTCTTCTTGAAGACCCATTTGCATCCTATGGTTTTTACACCTTCGGGCGCATTAATCAAATTCCAAACTTGATTGTCTTGCATGGATTGCAATTCGGATTCCATGGCTCCAAGCCACTTGTCCGAATCAGGAGAAGACATCGCCTCTTGGTAGGTTGACGGTTCATCATTCTCAATGATTTCTACCTCATTACTATCCGTTACGAGAAATCCATATCTCTCGGGCTCGGATCGTAACCTACTAGATCTGCGAGATGCTTGTGTATTTTGAACAGGTTCCACAACTCCTTGTGGTTCTTGTTCTTGTTCCACTATTGGTTCAATGTTATTTTCTGGGTCTTGAATTTCTTCAAGATTTATTTTACTCCCACTGATTTCTTTGGAGAGAAACTCTTTCTCTAGAAAGACACCAGTTCGGGCAACAAACACTTTGTTGTCCTCTCGGTTGTAAAAGTAATATCCTTTAGTTTCCTTAGGATATCCCACGAAAATACATTTATCAGATTTGTGTGCAAGTTTGCCTGAGATAAGTCTTTTGACAAAAACTTCACAACCCCAAATCTTCATGAAAGATAGACAAGGCTTCTTTCCGCTCCACATCTCATATGGAGTCTTTTGAACTGATTTAGTTGGAACACGATTTAGTGTGAAAGCAGCGGTTTCTAGAGCGTAACCCCAAAAGGATATTGGAAGATCAACTTGACTCATCATTGATCGAACCATGTCTAACAAAGTCCGATTCCTCCTCTCGGACACACCATTCCATTGTGGTGTTCCGGGTGGAGTCAATTGTGAAACTATTCCACAATTCTTTAGATGATCATCAAATTCTTGACTTAAGTATTCACCACCACGATCTGATCGAAGTGCTTTAATGCTTTTGCCAAGTTGTTTTTCTACTTCATTTTGAAATATTCTAAATATCTCAAATGCTTCACTCTTATGTTTCATTAGGTAAACATACCCAAATCTACTATAATCATCAGTGAAGGTTATGAAGTATTGAAATCCTCCCCTAGCATTGCTACTTAATGGTCCGCATACATCGGAATGTATCAACCCCAATAAGTCGCTTGCCCTTTCACCCAACTTGGTAAAAGGTGTCTTAGTCATTTTTCCAAGAAGACACGACTCACAAGTATCATATGACTCTAAGTCACATGAACCCAAAAGTCCGTCCCCATGGAGTTTTGAGATACGCTTCTCATTAATATGACCAAGACGGCAATGCCACAAATAAGTATGATTTACATCATTAGGTTTAGATTTCTTATTTACATGATAGACATTATTTTCATTCTTGACATCCAAGATATAAAGGCCATTAAATGAATTAGCAATACCATAAAGCACATCATTTAAATAAATAGAAAATTTCTTATTCTCAATAAGAAACTTAAAACCTTCATTATCCAAACAAGAAATTGAAATAATATTTCTGCGTAAATCCGGAACATAATAACAATTGTTCAAAACAAGAATTAATCCGGAAGGTAAAGTGACTTCATAAGTCCCTACGGCTAATGCAGCAACTCTTGCTCCATTTCCCACACGTAGATCTACTTCACCTTCTTTAAGCAGTCTCCTATTCTTTAGTCCCTGCACATTTAGACAAATGTGAGAACCACATCCGGTATCCAATACCCAAGAATCAGTGGTAGAAAGGAGAATATCTATCATATAGATACCTGAAGTCGACGCAGCCTTGCTGCTCTTCTTCTTCTTTTGCTCTTCCAAGAAAGCCTTGCAATTACGTTTCCAATGACCAATTTCTTGACAATGGAAACAAATTGCATCCTTTTGTGTATCGGGTTTTGCCTCAGAAGCCTTGGCAACCTTTGCCTTGCTTATCTTGGGTTTGACAACTTTTGCCTTACCCTTGCCTTTGGCACCAGGCTTCTTCCCATCATGAACCAAGAGCACGGGAGAACCTTTCTCCACAATTTTCATCTCTGCAGTCTTGAGCATCCCATGCAACTCAGAGAGATTCTTATCCATTCCATGCATGTTATAATTCATTACAAACTGATTATAACTTTTAGGCAATGAATTAAGAATGAGATCCGTGGATAGCTCCAATGGGATTGGATAGCCAAGTTTCTCAAGGTGCTCTACATAACCTTTCATTTTAAGAAAGTGAGGACTCACTTGTTGCCCTTCATTCATTTTACTAGTAGTGAATGCAACAATGGTCTTGTACCTCTCTTGCCTAGCTTGCTCTTGAAACATGGTTCTCAACTCCACGCCTATCTCATAGGCTTCCAAATATTCCAAACTTTGTTGGAGTTTTGAACACATAGCAGCAAGCATGAGACAACTTACATCTCTAGAATCATTACGATGTTTCTTGTAATTGTCTCTTTCTACCGTAGCGGCAGTAGGCGGTGGTTCAGCAGGGAGAGGCCCATCGAGAATGTACAACTTATCTTCTTGCCTAAGAACGATTCTTATGCTACGGATCAAATCCATAAAGTTAGTACCATTCTCTTCGAGCTTATCCTTCTCAAGGATCGATCGCAACGACATTGATTGAGTGTTATTAGTCATTATCTACAAATATGCAAAAATTTCCAAAATTTAATAAGTACCGATTTTCATTAAAGAGATAAATAGTGTATTTTTCAAACAAAATACTCCCACTAAATTATATAACCTTCTTATACATCCAATGTATAATATAATTTAATTGGGTTGAGATCCCGCTTTAATCTAATTTTGAGTACGCTTTGGCGCACCGCTCAAAATTAAATCAATTAGGTAGACAACTCTTGTCAATCATATCTCATATGACTCTCAGTTATTTTCATGAGATTCTTTGAGAAATCCAATTTCAAAAAGCATGTTAAATCTCATCTTTCCCTTAAGCCCAAAACTGTTTTGACGCTTAATTAAGTCCAACCATTTTAAACGCATAGGAAACTCTTATTCACTCATCTTGCTCAAACATGAATAAAATCAATGCACCTCGCTTTGGCGAGCCCACATAAAATTACTCATGTATAAACAAGTGTTTTAATCATGGTATGGCAATAAAAGACTTAAAAATTTCTTTGAAGGTTCATCACATATAGCATATAACACATTTATGAGCACATAATATAAACATGTTACACATCAAGTTTAGCCACTAAATTAATCTTATTAATTTAAGCATGATATTTATGTGTCATTAGTTTCTCTAAAATTATGAGTATGAGACTATTTCAACTTCGGTTATTATTTCCGAATCAAGACAACAAGAAGTGCGGTCGAACTAAGCCATTGGGCAACCACAATCCCGCACTAATTCAAGAAACCAAGAATGTAGTCCATGTGGCCGAAACTAAGCAATAGATGGTCTCGATGAACGTAGGCCAATTGCATTCACAATTCCACATGGATCTCCAAACTTTGAATCAAGAACTTTGTTTCTCAATTTTAGCAATTATGAACTCTTCATAATTCTAACTTCGTTTTATCTTTGAAACTTTGATTGCGATCAATTTTGGGAAACACAATCTCGATGAACGCAGATTAGCCATCCAAAACTTGAACCAATCTTAGAATCACAAGACTAAAACAAATAGGAAAATCAAACCCCAAAATCCACACACAAACCAACTACCCAAAACCCATTCCAGATCAGCAAGTCTGGACTGGTTCTGTTACTGGTTTTGTTGGATCTCTCGAAAATTCCAAATTCTGATTTCAACCAAAAATCAGACAATCTGATCCTCATGTGCGGCCGCCCAAAACTCACTGTGCGGTCGCCCAAACATGTGCGGTCGCCCAAGTGATTTTGTGCGGTCGCACAAACTGATCAGAATGTACAGAATTTTGAAGTTCGAAAATTTTGTCTCAAAATCGTTTTTCCCCGATTATTAAAACTTTGATCCAATCAAAAATTAATAATTAACAATTCTGAATCCACCATAATTTATTTATTGCGATTGAATCGTGCGATTAAAGTTGCAAAACAATAAACCACATAAAATCACATAACACATAAATATCACATATTCCAATATTCATATCATGCAAGGCACATAAACAATTTATATACACATAATCATGATCCTAGTATTGAATTAATCAACATGAACGGGGCTCTGATACCACTGTTGGGTTTCGTAGTAACATGCGCAGCGGCATTTAGCATTTAAAATTTTGAAACCCAAAGCCATGGATCCGTTCATATGATTAAATCAAATACAATAACATGAATATAGGATAAACTAACCCTTGATGGCTATCAAATTCTCTTGGTCTTTGGTGGAGGTTTGAAGACTTGATCACGATCACAAAGCTTGAACACGAACTTTGAAGATGATGATTTTCACCCTCTAGCGGTATCCACACTTCGAACGAATATCAAAGTAGCTTCTTTGATCTTGGTTGCTAGACCAAATTGTGAAACACTTTTTCACAATCAAAAGAACTATATGGAATTTATTTTGTGTATTATTTTGTTCCTCAACTAAGAATGTCTTGGAACAAAATAAACCCTCTCTCAAACTCTTTGAGACTCACAAAATCATTGGCCTAGAGTGCTGGCCGAATTTGGTCTTTTATATACAAGTATGACCTATTCCAAATAGGAAACTTGTGTCAAAATCCTTCCAAAATTCGTTTCCAAAACAAATTAGGAATCTGCCACCCGACAGAACTGTGCGGCCGCCCAAAATCACATGTGCGGTCGCACAACTATCTGAAGCAAAACTGGTAGAAAACTGTCCTAAGTGTGCGGCCGCCCAGTCAATACTCTGCGGTCGCCCACTCTTCAGAATGTCCAGAATTTCCAAAATTCCAATATAGTCCCTTTTAAAGATTCGTTCTATTGTGTGTGACCCTCTAGGATTATACTAAGTTGGCAATGGACTCAAACATGATCCCATAAGATATGATTAGGTTCTAGCAAACCGTCATACCTACCGAAATAGTATAACTAGATACAAGTTCGCATTCCTCTTAGAATATGTCACAATCCGTTTGTCCACGATGTCATTGAACACAAGTCATGGTCAAACAGTCAACTTGTTTTGTTCAATACTTTCTCGATTCCGAATATGTTGATAATTCAAATGCTATTGATCCAATCAATCCATTTGAGTCCGGCCGAACATTTCATCAACATCATTCCTACGAGTGGCCCAAGCTTGACATCTCTCCGAGGAGGGACAAATCCATTTAGCTTATTATTCTTCCCTACGTGAATCCGATTATGCCAATCATACCCTTTATAACTACTCTGTTAAAAGTAGCGTTTGAATATGTCAAACATAATGTTCATCAAGTGGGAGACTATAATAACTTCATGTCTAAGGATTCAAATGACATAACTAATATGAGATATATGTATGACATAGACCATGACATAAATCTCATAAAGCGGGTCATGTCCAGTACCTTGTTCCAAACAAGTACCCATAAATCTAACATGATCATCCCATGATCATTTAGCCTTTATACTAGTGCTTAACAAGTACTAGGGACGGAGATTATTATAAGTAAACATGAACAATAATAATAATCAAAACATCTCTTTATTGATATGAAATGAATGATAACAATTACAACGTTTATTAAACGTGCCTAGGGCACCACTACCAACATAAAGATGTCCCTGCGTAAAACAATAGATAAAATTAGGCAACCTATTGCTCATGGAGCTGTGCGCATTTGCGAATAATACAGATATACCTTGGCACAAGTTCCATGAAAAGCAAAGTATTTATGCGCAGAAAAATAGGAAGTGGATGCGCATAAAAAGAATACATACGCAGAAAGGGATCATGCGCAGAGAGAATAAATACTTGTAGAGAAGTGTGCGCAGAAAATTAGATAAAACTATATGCGTAGAAAAGTATGCCCAGAACAAAAATACTTGGGGATATATCTTTTGACCAAGTAAAATATTAAAAAAAATAAGAAAGAATGTTTAAGAATATGAAGAACACCCAAGAACACCGAAAAATAAAAGTTGACAAAATTCAACAAAAAAATACATCGAAATGACGGCATGGACAGGACGAAGTCAACTATGTAAAAAGTATAATCAACAACATTAAAACAAACCCAGAAATTCAGAAAAACGGTTCGTCTGCCATGGAGGTTACGGAGCTCAGAAATTGACGAAAAACACGTGTAACGACCATTGATCATGAAATAAACTACATGAAAGAATAGATCTGTTAGTACCCGACCTGAAAATGAGTTTATTAGGACTTTCCCAAAAATACAAGGACTTTATAGGAATTAGAAACCTTGCAAAGACTTGTCCCGGATTCCCAAAATATCTCATTTATGACAAAATCTATCAAAATAGGTAACAAATGGTTTCCTTAAAACCATGCAGAAACCCTAGCTTAAGAATCAAGTCAGCCGGCATCCTTGGCCACGCGGCCAACCTTGCTCCGCGTTGATCTTGGCCACGCGGCCACTATTGTCACCGGCTTCAACCATGGCCAGGCGGCCAACCTTGCGCCGGATGATCTGGACCATCAGATCTTCCCCTCAGTTTACTATATAAACTAATCCCAGGCTATTGGTTTAGGGATCCGATTTTGAGAGCTCTAAGTCCGAGTTTTGGAGTTCTTAAACACTATTTTGCTCTCTAATTAGCATTCAAACACTCAAGGAGATCCAAGGTTTATTTCTTGCCAACATAGGTAAGTTTTCTAATTTTTTCTTCGTGTTCTTGCATTATTTTTAATGTAGATCTTTTATATTCATGTTCGTACATGTTTATTCATAGTTTCTTCATATTCTTTGCATGCTCATTCATATGTTCATAATATGTTCTTCGCATGTTCTTCGTGTTCATAGATTAAAACCTTATTTATGCTATATTTAGGGTTGCGATCTTCATAATTACATGTTATTTCATAGCCGATGATGATCGAGGGTTCATCAACCCGAGGATGATCTAGGAACTATTTCTAAACCCTAATCTTTAGGTAATTCCCCCCTCATTATGCATGATCCCGATTCTTCTGCCTATTCTAATTCTCTGCGAACTACGCTGACCTGAGCTTCTCACATTGAGAGGAACGTAGGCAATCTTCGGATCCGGTCTCAAACACTAACACACTACTAACACATTCATCATGATAGAAAGACCGATCAATTCGGGCAATAGGAGTGATAACGTTCAATATTCTTCTCTTGTTGTAATTTGACCCCCGAACCCACTAAAAATGCTTTTTTCAATGTTTTGGCTTTAATTAAAACGGCGTGGCGACTCTCATAATTTTAATTTTACTATGAATATCCCAAATTCAAACACACGTATTCACAGTGGCGACTCTGCTGGGGAGTGCTTTGAAACTTTTTCAAACTTAGTGGGTCTAACTTTCCTCACATCATGATGCTTGCCATATTTACACATGCACACACCTGCCATGTTTACACATGCACACACTTTCCATGTTTACACATGCACCCTACACACACCTGCCATGTATACACATGCACCCTACACACACCTGCCATGTTTACACATGCACCCTACACACACTTGCCATGTTTACACATGCACACACTTGCCATGTTTACACATGCACCCTACACACACTTTCCATGTTTACACATGCACACACTTGCCATGTTTACACATGCACACACTTGCCATGTTTACACGTGCACCTCACGCACACTTGCCATGTTTACACATGCACCTCACACACTTGCCATGTTTACACATGCACCCTACACATACTTGCCATGTTTACACATGCACACACTTGCCCTGTTTATACATGCACCTCACATACTTGCCATGTTTACACATGCACCCGTGCACCCCGCAATGTTAATACTTGCACTTTGTTGATACTTGTACTTTGTATATACCTTGTATCCTTGTACCTTTGTTATTTTCGCCTTAGTATTAGGGTCAAACAAAACTCTGCTATGCTCCCTTGTACATTATTTTCCTTCTCCTGCATGGCATTGCATAGCATCATTCAAACATTCAAAACTTCTCTCTTTTCTCCTTAAAAAGAATTAGTTTCTTGCCACACACTACCACTAGTCCGTGTCAGCACTGCACAGGTCCCTACTACCCGGAGTATTGGATGTGCAGGAATTTGTGCGCTACTGCCTCACATTTTTCGAGTCACTCGTCTACTCCACTCACCGTGTACGTTCCGCGAGTGGTGGGAACCTTTAACCTAACCCGTGTCAACCCACACATAGAGATTAGGACACTCCTCGGACCACCCATTTAGGATGTAAATAAATGCAAAACTTTTCGCAAAATAAAATGTGCATTGCATCTAGGCGACCTCTAAGGTCCATCGCTCATCCGTTGGGCCATCATTGCGATCCATTTGGGTCTACCCTTCACCTTCGACCGCCTAGGTCAACCTTCTCAACCTTTGACCGCCTAGGTCAACCTTTGACCCCCTAGGTCAACCCTTACCAACTTTTGACCTCCTAGGTCAACCTTATCCGCCTTTGACCCCTTAGGTCAACCTTTGACCTCCTAGGTCAACCTTTGACCGCCTAAGTCAACCTTCTCAACCTTTGACCCCCTAGGTCAACCTTTGACCGCCTAGGTCAACCCTCTGAACCTTTGACCTCCTAGGTCAACCTTTGATCCCCTAGGTCAACCTTATCAACCTTTGACCGCCTAGGTCAACTTTATCTACCTTTGACCCCCTAGGTCAACCTTTGACCCCCTAGGTCAACCCTTACCAACTTTTGACCTCCTAGGTCAACCTTATCCGCCTTTGACCCCTTAGGTCAACCTTTGACCTCCTAGGTCAACCTTCTCAACCTTTGACCCCCTAGGTCAACCCTTACCAACTTTTGACCTCCTAGGTCAACCTTATCCGCCTTTGACCCCTTAGGTCAACCTTTGACCTCCTAGGTCAACCCTTGACCGCCTAGGTCAACCTTCTCAACCTTTGGCCCCCTAGGTCAACCTTTGACCGCCTAGGTCAACCCTCTGAACCTTTGACCTCCTAGGTCAACCTTTGACCCCCTAGGTCAACTTTCTCCGCTCTTGACCCCCTTAGGTCAACCTTTGACCCCTAGGTCAACCTTCTCCGCTCTTGACCCCCTTAGGTCAACCTTTGACCCCCTAGGTCAATCTTATCCGTTTAAGTCAACCTTTGACCCCTAGGTCAACCTCATTTGTATTTTAATCTCTTAGGTCAACCTTTGACCCCCTAGGTCAACTTTCTCCACTCTTGACCCCCTTAGGTCAACCTTTGACCCCTAGGTCAACCTTATTCGTCTAAATTAACCTTTGACCTCTTAGGTTGACCCTTGACCTCCTAGGTCAACCTTATCACCTTCGACCACTTAGGTCACCCCTCGACCTCTTAGGTCACCTTTGACCCCTTAGGTCAACCTTATCCGCCTTTGACCTCTTAGGTCAACCTTTGACCCCCTAGGTCAACCTTCTCCGCTCTTGACCCATTTAGGTCAACCTTTGACCTCCTAGGTCAACCTTTGACCGCCTAGGTCAACCTTCCCAAACCTTTGACCTCCTAGGTCAACCTTATCTACCTTTGACCCCCTAGGTCAACCTTTGACCCCTTAGGTCAACTTTATCCGCCTTTCACCTCTTAGGTCTACCCTTGACCCCCTAGGTCAACCTCATCCGCCTTCGACCTCTTAGGTCAAACTTTGACCCCCTAGGTCAACTTAATCATCTTTGACCTCTTAGGTCAACCTTTGACCTCCTAGGTCAACCTTTGACCCCCTCGGTCAACATTATCGCCCGTTGACCTCTTAGGTCAACCTTTGACTCCCTTAGTCAACCTAATCACCTTTGACCTCTTAGGTCAACCTTTGACCCCTAGGTCAACCTTATCCGCTTTTGACCTCTTAGGTCAATCTTTGATTCCATAGATGAACCCAATTACCTTTGACCTCCCGCTTAGGTCAAACCGTCATCTTGACCCACCGTCGTCCAGACCAACCTAGGTCAACCCGTTTAGGTACACACACCATCCTTGACCCATTTAGGTCAACCTGCCCGTCTTAGGTTAAAACTACCCCTTCACCTTTGGCCCGCCAAGGTCACCCCGTGACCCGCTTAGATCGACTTACCTATCTTGGATCCATCTAGGTCAATATCCAACCTTCCTTAATCCACCAACCCGAATAGGTCAACCTTAGACCCGTCTAGGTCAAACCATGTCCATCCTGCTTAGATCATCCCATAGGCAAACCGCTACAACCCGCTATCTTGATTTATTCACCATATAGGTCAATCCAACCCTTCTCATTTAGGTCGACCTATCCTTTACCCATCTAGGTCAACCCACCATTATCGTCGCGTCCTAGCTTGAACCACTTCTTGTCTCAAACCTTAGGTCAAACCTTAGGTCAAATTTAGGTCAAACCATACCCTACTCAATCAAAACCAACTCCTATAGGTCTTCCTCACCCATGCTTGACCAAGGACCGAGTCATCTCCCTCTTTTTGACCCCTATGGTCATCTCTCACCTCTTTTTAAAAGTCTAACTTGATTCGAACTACGGCGACCTGAGCCTCTTATTGTGTGGGACCTCTCCCTCATGATAAGGGGAACGTAGGCAACTTCGGCCCGGTCAAACTTTCAATTTTTTACCAAAATGCATTTCAAAAATGTGGAGACCGACTCTTTTCCAAAAAATGATTCTTATAACGATGCCTTATCATTAAATACGAATCTAATTCTTTCATGACATAGAGTTCTGCATCATGTCGGCTGCAAGGAACATCGAAGTTGCAACTGAAGCTGCTACCCAAGATCCCGAGACAATCCTCTACACCGGTACTGCTCTCAGTAAGCAAGCATCCCACTTCGAAGCCATCCTCGATGAACAAGCAATCCACTTTAAGGCCATTCTCAACGAGCAAGCAACACACTTTCAGAAGGAGATGCATAAGACCCTTAGAGATATCGAGAGGCCCCATTTGTCTGATATTCGTGGCTTTTATGATTACCTCAGTCGAGTTCTCCCTCTTGCTCAATGTCAACACCCGTACGCTCCTCAAATATACGGGCCGCCACAGACTGTCCCCGTCGGGATGCCTCCTATGACTACTCATCAACAAGGGGTGCCGGTACCTAAATCACCCTCAAAGACAGTTCGTGAAAGGAAGGACGAGCGCGAATTCGACGACTTAGGTATGCCGTTAGCCAAACTCTTCAAAAGTCTAGTTCAAGCCGGCAAGTTGTCTCCTTTAAGCAATGCTTGGATCCCTCCAAACACTGCCAATACCACCAGTACATTGGGCATGACACCGAAGATTGCGTCCAATTGAGGAGAAAGATTCAAAGCCTCATTGACAGCGGAGCCATCACCCGCCAACGGAATACATGGGCATGGGCAAAAGAGGAAATTGGGGCTACCTCCTTTAAATAAAAGAAAAGAAAAGGGTCATTCAGTCTTCGTAGGTTCTAGAGTGTCCTTAGTCAAAAGTCCACCTTGGACGATTTTTGTTTCTTTAAGTAAAAGTCCACCCCGGACTAGTCAGTTTAAATCTTTTAGTTCCAATAAAAAAGGTCTTTATTTCTT
The DNA here is from genome assembly GCA_026119855.1 of Campanula takesimana. Classification (NCBI taxonomy): domain Eukaryota; kingdom Viridiplantae; phylum Streptophyta; class Magnoliopsida; order Asterales; family Campanulaceae; genus Campanula; species Campanula takesimana. The sequence goes on along the minus strand of JAOWBW010001700.1, from coordinate 98,639 downwards.
TTCTTTTCTCTCTAGACTTGAGACATAAGCTTGCATATATCAATTTCATGAAAATTGTCTTATTCACCATTTTCGCTTGATTGCTATATCTTTATATGATGAATTAATCTTAATCTTACTCATTAATGACGACTCATTAAAAGGTAAATGGACCCACAAACCATTCACATAACTAAGTAAACGATTAATCTCAAAATAACAAATGCTTCGATCAATTGGGATGAATGAATCACTTTCTCTTCTCTCTACATTCTACCCCCCATACACTCTCTCTATACACTCACCCCTTGTACACACTTCATGTACACTCTCTATATACACCTTCTCCCATATACTATCCTCATACGCCTCTCATCCCACCATTGGACCCCTTTTTATAAGGTTGTGACAAAGAAATGGACTGCGGTTGCTCATCATCAAATAGACATCCATGCTGCCACAATTTAAAGGGTTGGTTTGTTCCCTTCATGAGTACTACATGCCGATACACCGGGGCTGTCCGTATTCCATCGCAAATATAAAAGAAATGCACGAAGTTGTTCATGCAATTAATAGGTGCCACGTGATAATCCGATGGAGCTCTACCGATATAAATCAAGGGGCTAGGATGCCCGCCGCCAGCAAAAGGCCGCTTGAACTATAAAGAGGCTACCTCGCAATCGAGAGAGGCGAAAGCAAACTAGGGGCTCGTCTTGCCCAATGTTTCATGTACAAATATATAAAAAAGGCTCGCTAGGTTGAAACCCAAAAGGGCAACCTAGGCAAAAGTTAGAGCATTGCACCAAAAAGAAGGCCGCTAGGTTGAAAACCCGAAAGGGCGACCTAGGCAAAAAAAGGGTGTGCACAAAAAAAAAATAAAAAATAAAAAAAAATAGAAAGGGCTATCACCATAGAAAAGTAAAAGTCTCATTTTATTTTCACTTCAAATGTTCTATTTTTCTTTATTTCCCTACAAAGAAGATTAACGCGGTAGCAGCAGCCATGACAACTACAATGGAGCAATCCACCGCAATGAGCTGCGATGGAGCAATCCACTGCAACAACTACAAAGGAGTAATCCACCGCCATGAGCTACAAAGAACAACTCACCTCAAACGAACCTCACACCCCTAAACTCAAAACCCAACTTCATCGTCAACCGGGCAACCACTCAAAGCCAAACATAACCTACCTTGAGCCAACTTTCTTTCTTTTCTTTCCTCCCACACATACCCACTGAAACCCGACACCATCGTCAAGCGGGTCATCCCCGAACTACGCGGACCTGAGCTTCTCACATTGAGGAGAACGTAGGCAACCTTAGGGTCCGGTCCAAAATATACACAACCCACCTCGTAGCCAATTTTTCTTCTCTTCTCTCTTCCCCCATATTTCTACTCCTGACTTCTTCACTCACAATTGATCAAAACATTTATTAATTTGAGGCTACTTGTTTACCAATTAACCATAACTCATTAACTAATCAACGAGGTCCATTCTCGAGCAATCAAATGAGAATCTTGAATAAAAAAATTTTCAAATGTCTCGACAAGTCTTCCGTTCTACAATCTAGGAAAGAGCTAAACACTTACTTCCTGTCAAAGCAGGGGCTTCCTCCCTTTTGTACATATATACCCTCAGTTGCTCAAAGAGTCAAAATGTGAGTACTATCTCTCTCTCTCTCTCTTACTCTCCCCAAAATGCCCCCGCATGTTTCCAAACAATTCTTTTTTCCTTTTTTGAGTCGACTGAATGATTTCAAAAAAAAAAAAAAAAAAAAAATTGACGCAAAAGAGATGCCCGCTAGATTGAAAACCCGCAAGGGCGATCTAGGCAGAAAAAAGGGTGCGTCTTAAAAGAGGTAGGATACCCCTTTCTACGCAACTGGGGCTTCCCTAACAATAAAGGACTGACCATAAGGTTTCTCAAAGAATGCCAGGGCTTCGTCAAGCACATACTTAGAAGAAGGGCATCCCTCATCATCAAGCTTGACGTAGAGTTTCTCAAAGGAGGGAGGGTACCCGATCACCAAATTAGATAATCCCCAACGGAATGGGTCGACCATGTGGTTTCCCAGAAAATACCGAGGCGTCAACAAGGATACACTTAGAAGAAGGGCACCCCTCATCGTCAAACTCGGCACGCGACGACCTATTTAGATTGATTAGAATCATAATTAATTATAAGGCATCTGTATAAGAGCATAACACTTTCATAAAGTTTTCTCCTCCCCGACACTTTGTTTATAAACCCGCACTCTCGATCTCCACAAAATTTGTATAAACCTCCTCGGTCCACTCTGAGACCCATCTTTGTGATTCTTAAACCGACTCGGTCCTTCACCCTATTTCCTACACAATAGGATACCCTTAGGTCCCAACCTACCTGGTTCAAAACCTTAGGTCCCAAGCCTACCCGGTCAGTCTTGCCTAAGTTACACCATAAACTCTCTAGGTCCCGAGCCTACCCGATCAGTCTTACCTAGGTCCCAAACCTTCCCGGTGAGTCTTACCTAGGTTACATCATAACCTCTTAGCTCGACCTTCCGCAAGTTTGTAGCATGACCCCTTCGGCCTCAAACCGGTTCTACCCAAAACTTCAGACCTTAAACCAGTTAACCAAAGCCAAATCCTTAGGGTGACCCATTAGGTCCCGAACCTATCGGTCCCGAGCCTACCCGATCTCCTAGATCTCAAACCTACCGACACATACTCATCCTCACCTTGTCTAAGCAATAGCTCTCTTATCCTCCTAGGTCCAACCTCTTAGGTCCACTCAGTCTAACCTGTTGAGCGATCCTTTAGATCCCAAGACCACTCGAGTCTACCAGTTGCCTATCTTTTAAGTCTCTAGCATATCTGATCCACACATTAGGTCTCAACTCCTAAACCCTTTAGATCACAAAACTGTCCACTCTCTAGGTCTATAACCTTAGACCTACACCCTTTGGACTCTTTAATTCCCAAGCCTACTTGGTCCAACTAAAAGCGACACATCTACGTCTCCCGACTCCCGTCATGTCCAAGCCAGGACCCTACCACTCTTAAACCTACCAAGTACCAACCTAGTGTCACCCATTAGCCTCAAAAGACTTCCTAGTCTGACCTTCAACCCCTTAAGGACTCTAACCTTCTTAATCCAAGCCGAGTCCAAACCTCGCCACCTACAAGGTCCACCCTTGAACTCCATGGATCTCAAACATCGCTCCCCCGTCGAGTCCAAACCTTAAACCTGCTCAAAACACATAGGATCTCCTGCGCACCGCGACATGCCTTAAGGATCTCAAAACCCATCCGGTCAAGACTCTTGTCCTTAGCACCTCTGGTCCCATCCCTAACCTACCTTCACAATTGCCAAACGAGCTTAGTCACACGAATGACCTCTAAGACAAAATTAAGTCCTAAGCATACCCAATCCAACTTAGGTACCTATTGTACTCAAGCAAAGTCTTGGACACTCAATCTCTTTACCTAAAGCGCTAACATGGTCACATATCCAGACCCATTTCTCGCACGTGGCTCACACCTAGAACACCTTAGGGCCTAAACCCGACATGTCCGCTTTAAACCCTTAACCCATTAGGTACTAGGATCATCCAATCCCAATCCATCGCTCTTTGGCCCGACCTTAAGCCTGCCTGGTCTTGATCCATAGCGCGACCCTTTAGGACAAAAGACTTACCCGCTTCGAGAACTTATGTCCCAAGGCTACCCTGTCTAGCCTTCGATCTCCTAGATCTCACACCTACTAGTCCATTAGGCCCCGGTCTCCTTAACACATGTCTGAGTCTTACCCTAGCTAAACCCTAGCACCCTAGCCTAGGTCTAACCTATCGAGCCTATCCAACCATGAGGTATCAAGCTCACCTGCCCCAAACCGCAACACTCTTAGACCTCAAACTTGCCCGGTCTAAACCAAGACAAACCTTCAAATGCTTTCGGTCTCCAAACCCTAGCCTCAAGCCTAGGTAGTCGCATTCTCTCCAAACCCTAGCCCCAAGTCTAGGTAATTACATCCTTTCAAACCCTAGCCTAAAGCCTAGGAAGTTACATCCTTCTTAAACCCTAGCCTTAAAACACATTCTCCAAACCCTAGCCTTAAACCTAGGTAAACACATTCTCTAAACCCTAGCCTCAATCCTAGGTAGTCATATCATTCTCTCTGAACCCTAGCCTCAAGCCTAGGTAATTACATCCTTTCAAACCCTAGCCTAAAGCCTAGGAAATTACATCCTTCTTAAACCCTAGCCTTGATCCTAGGTAGCTACACCCTTCCTAAACCCTAGCCTTGATCCTAGGTAGTCACATATCCTCTCTAAACCCTAGCCTTAAGCCTAGGAAACCACAATATCCCCTTTAACCCTAGCCCAAATTCTAGGGAATTTCCAAAGCCCCGTATGCAACATCATTTCCAAATTTCCGAAACCCTAGTCTCGAAACCTAGGAAATTTACAATCTCAATTCTCCGTTTTATTGAACCCTAGTCCAAAACCTAGAATATAATGCCCTGTCCAAAACTCAATCAACCCTAGCCTCAAGCCTAAGAAGCCGCATTCGCTCTAAACCCTAGCCTCAAGCCTAGGAAGCCGCATTCGCTCTAGGAAGTCGCATTCGCTCTAAACCCTAGCCTCGAGCCTAGGTAGTCGCATTCGCTCCAAACCCTAGCCTCAAGCTTAGGTAGTCGCACTCTTTCTAAACCCCAGCCTCGAGCCTAGGTAGTCGCATTCGCTCTAAACCCTAGCCTCGAGCCTAGGTAGTCGGATTCGCTCTAAACCCTAGCCTCAACCCTAGGTAGTCGCACTCTTTCTAAAACCCTAGCCTCAAGCCTATGTAGAAATTATCCTCTTTAAACACTATCATCAAGCCTAGGATTCAACATTCCCTTCAAACCCCAGTCCTAGACCTAGGAAACTCCTTCACCTTAGTCTCAAAACGTAGGAAGTTTACAGTCCTTAGCCTTAAAACCTAGCCTAAAGCCTAGGTTACCATGAACATTTCCAAGCCATAGTCACCAATCCCGGAAAATGGTGAACCCTAACATCAAGCTTAGTGGACCTTCCACGAAAGCAATCCCTCTTCCCAACGGTCCATGGTCTCAAGCCTAGGAAGTCACAACCTTTCCAACTCCCAGCCTTATGTCTAAAAGCCGATGCCTTTGCAACCTCTGAGCCTACCACAACTCTAAGCCCTAGCCTCCTAGACCTAGGAAATTCCTAAACCCTAGTCCCAAACCTAGGAGAGTCATGGTCCTTAAACACCAGTTTCCAAACCCTTGTTCGAAACCCTAACATCTAGGAAGTTCCCAAACCTCAACCTTTCCAAGCCCTAGCACTAAGCCTAGGATAGAATACTCTCTTCATGCTTAAATAAACTCCTATCCCTAGCCTGTAAGCCTAGGAAACCCACAGTATCTCCAAGACATAATCTAAAGCCTAAGAAGCCGTGGCATCTTTGGAATCCCTATCTCAAGATTAGGAAACCACCATCTTCCTTATTCCCTTTCCTTAAAAGAGCCTTAGGTCCTACCTCTAGGCAACCAAGAAAAATGTCCCTTACCTAACACCTTGGTCTCAATGGCTCGTAGCCTCATCCCCTCCTAAATTAGGATAAGCGGAACCCAGATCATGTTTCCCATATTAGCAAATCCCCGAGAGTCCATCTCCTTCGCGTCTCCCTAAAGGTCATTTTCCCTTGTGACTCACCAAAGAGTCCCTTGTGACTCCCCGAGAGTCTATCACCTTTGTGACTCCCCGAGAGTCTGTCACCCTTGGGACTCCCCAAGAGTCTATCACCTTTGTGACTCCCCAAGAGTTCATCCCGTTTTCAACTTCATAACAATCCATCATCTTTGCCTCCACGTGCAAAATTTCAGTTTTACCCCTAGTACATTCCCCTTTGATTCATTTTAGGTGCCCTTAGCGCTGTTTTGACTGATATTCGATACCTTTGGGAACAGAAAGCCCCTTAAAATTTCCATTCTTCACCAAATATTTGATTAGGATTCGTATGGTTGTAGAGACTTCGGCGCCTCTATGACATACGCATCCTAGATCGATCGCGATTGGCAAAAGCCTCGGCGTTTCTGTTTGCGAGAGATCCAGCATCTATTATTTTAGCACTTGTTAATATTTGCTTAGGATTCATATGGTTGTAGAGACTTTGGCGCCTCTATGACATACGCATCCTAGATCGATCGTGATTGGCAGAAGCCTCGGCGTTTCTGTTCGCGAGAGATCCAGCATCTATTATTTTAGCATTTCCTAATATTTGCTTAGGATTCGTATAGTTGTAGAGACTTTGGCGCCTCTATGACATACGCATCCTAGATCGATCGTGATTGGCAGAAGCCTCGGCGTTTCTGTTTGCGAGAGATCCAGCATCTATTATTTTAGCATTTCCTAATATTTGCTTAGGATTCTTATGGTTGTAGAGACTTTGGCGCCTCTATGACATACGCATCCTAGATCGATCGCGATTGGCAGAAGCCTCGGTGTTTCTATTTGCGAGAGATCCAGCATCTATTATTTTAGCATTTTCTAATATTTGCTTAGGATTCGTATGGTTGTAGAGACTTTGGCGCCTCTATGACATACGCATCCTAGATCGATCGCGATTGGCAGAAGCCTCGGAGTTTCTGTTTGCGAGAGGTCCAGCATCTATTATTAGGGTTCGTATGATTATAGAGACTTCGGCGCCTCTATGACATATGTATCCTTGATCAATCGTGATTGGCAGAAGCCTCGGCGTTTCTGTTTGCGAGAGATCCAGCATCTATTAGGGTTCGTATGATTGTAGAGACTTCGGCGCCTCTATGACATACGTATCTTTGATCAATCGTGATTGGCAGAAGCCTCGGCGTTTCTGTTTGCGAGAAATCCAGTACCTATTATTAGGATTCGTATGATTGTAGAGACTTCGGCGCCTCTATGACATACGTATCCTTGATCGCTCGTGGTTGGCAGAAGCCTCGGCGTTTCGTTAGCATAATCGGCAGGAGCCCTGGCGATCTTGATTGCGTTTACCATTCCATCTTGGGATTATTTAGACAACGTAGTCTTTATTTTTCCCAAATGACTTCATTTCCTAACGAATGTCCGTTCTTCATACAGGATATTATCCGTAGGTTTATTATCCCTAGCAGAAGTCCGATGTCTCGTCTTTCCCCAACAGCTCAGAACTACAACCGGCTTGATTCCTCGGAGGATACGTAGGAAACCTGAAAAGGTCCAGCCACTCGACCGACGCGGTCATCTCTCATCCCCACCAGGTGCACTTTCCTCAGCAGAAGACGTTGCTCCCCATCAGAGGACAGTCATTCCCAATTTCCCATCAGATTTGAACTACGTTTGGCTTGATTCCTCCGCGGATACGTAGGTCGCCTGTCAAGGTTCAGCCGTTCTCTTACCTTTCCTCTGTTTTGAAACTCATGTTTCAGAACGGTTCCTATTTTTATCGTCGACCCTCCATTGCCTTGCAAGAAGCGTCGCCGAGGGGCTACTGTTAGTACTCGACCTGAAAATGAGTTTATTAGGACTTTCCCAAAAATACAAGGACTTTATAGGAATTAGAAACCTTGCAAAGACTTGTCCCGGATTCCCAAAATATCTCATTTATGACAAAATCTATCAAAATAGGTAACAAATGGTTTCCTTAAAACCATGCAGAAACCCTAGCTTAAGAATCAAGTCAGCCGGCATCCTTGGCCACGCGGCCAACCTTGCTCCGCGTTGATCTTGGCCACGCGGCCACTATTGTCACCGGCTTCAACCATGGCCAGGCGGCCAACCTTGCGCCGGATGATCTGGACCATCAGATCTTCCCCTCAGTTTACTATATAAACCAATCCCAGGCTATTGGTTTAAGGATCTGATTTTGAGAGCTCTAAGTCCGAGTTTTGGAGTTCTTAAACACTATTTTGCTCTCTAATTATCATTCAAACTCTCAAGGAGATCCAAGGTTTATTTCTTGCCAACATAGGTAAGTTTTCTAACTTTTTCTTCGTGTTCTTGCATTATTTTTAATGTAGATCTTTTATATTCATGTTCGTACATGTTTATTCATAGTTTCTTCATATTCTTTGCATGCTCATTCATATGTTCATAATATGTTCTTCGCATGTTCTTCGTGTTCATAGATTAAAACCTTATTTATGCTATATTTAGGGTTGCGATCTTCATAATTACATGTTATTTCATAGCCGATGATGATCGAGGGTTCATCAACCCGAGGATGATCTAGGAACAATTTCTAAACCCTAATCTTTAGGTAATTCCCCCCTTATTATGCATGATCCCGATTCTTCTGCCTATTCTAATTCTCTGCGAACTACGCTGACCTGAGCTTCTCACATTGAGAGGAACGTAGGAAATCTTCGGATCCGGTCTCAAACACTAACACACTACTAACACATTCATCATGATAGAAAGACCGATCAATTCTGGCAATAGGAGTGATAACGTTCAATATTCTTCTCTTATTGTAATTTGACCCCCGAACCCACTAAAAATGCTTTTTTCAATGTTTTGGCTTTAATTAAAACGGCGTGGCGACTCTCATAATTTTAATGTTACTATGAATATCCCAAATTCAAACACACGTATTCACAAGATCAGGCAAATACGAACACAACACAACGATCGATTTCAAAAATGATCAACAAACAAGGGAGAAATTGAAAAAGGGAGTTTTGAAACCTCCAAGAACAACAATGGCGAAAAGTAAGAAGTTATAGTGAAACATACCATGTCTTTTACAGTGGAATTCCTTGATTGTTGTTCTACTTCTTCTTCGTTCTGAGAGTTCCCAGGAATGGAGTGAGAAGAAGAATCGGAGATGATGATTTCGGGTTGTTGAGTTTTGGTTTTCTTAGGCGCCATTGAAATGGTTTGAGAAAAGAAAATTGAGGTTGAAGATAAAGAACAGGAGATGAAAAATGAAGGTTTAGAGTAAAGGTTAGAGAGAGAGAGAGAGTAGAGAGAAGAGAGAAGTAGAGAGAGAAACGGTTTAAGTAGGGAAGGAGATGTTAGGCGCACGATAGCTGAAAAATATTTGAGAAAAGGTGCAGTGGCGCAGGATAGCAATACCACGTGTCACTAAAGGGAACGCGCGTGCGCAGGCCTATGCGCGCGTGTGCGTGTGAAGTCCTAAGCCGGTCACTTTCAAGTCAACTTTCTCATAAATGCTGAGTTAGTGAAAGGACGAGCGCACGTTAGCAGGGTGATGTGGCCGAATGGGGGACGCGCGTGCGCAGACTTTGCGCGCGCGTGTGTCAGCGAATAGAGGCTGACGGCTGTCGCATCACCTTCCTCATTAAATTGTGAGCAGACATTCGCGAGGTGCGCTGTCATTAATTGCAGTTTGCATTAAATGACAATGGGACATGAGCAGGGGTAAAAAGGTAATTTCCTAAGAAAATAAAAAATAAAGGCGCGGGAAAAATTTAATTTACACAAGTACCCTTGTGACTCAGCATTGACTTTTCAGTCAAGGACCTATGTGCAAAATCTAATGAATAGAACACTTACCTGCGGTCCACGATGATTTGCGCATGGATAGTCATGCGCAGCGCATTGATAGCGCAGAGATTCTATAAATCTCAGAACTGTTGTTTCATGTGCAGACATTTGTTGCGCAGGTGTTGCGCAGGGCTCATAACCTATTTTGCACACTTATCAAGCAGATACATTAGTATAAATTATATGGACAAGTTAGATAAGATTAAGCATACCCATTTCTCCTTTCAAGAGATCACTTGTTAATTCTTGAGGAGATGATATTAGATGTTGATGAGGTTGGTATTAGTGCTTGGCAGGATTGGAAACTGCTATGGTGGACATATCATCGCAGAGAATTTGACAATTCTCTTCATGAATCCCATGGTCCACAGGTTGTTGCTTCATCCATAAGATTTGGCAGTAGCAGCTTCCAGCAGCAATATATTCTGCTTCAGTAGTGGAGAAGGACACAGTAGCTTGTTTCTTGCTCGCCCATGCTACAAGTCGATTTCTAAGAAAATGACATGTTCCACTTGTTTTCTTCCTGTCAATGGTGCACGCTGCGTAGTCCGCATCTGAATAACCTACAAGTTTAAAGTTCGAATCTTTGGTGTACCAAAGTCCAAGGTTAACAGAGCCAAAAATATATCTAATACATTTTAAAGCAATTATGTGCGCTTCTGAAGAATCAGCATGATAGTGCGCACAGATCCAGACAACATAATATCTTGGCCAACTAGCAGAAGATAAAGGAGAGTCAATCATACCTTGATACAGTCTGATCAACCTACCTTTTAAGTCTGTTAAGTTTGTTGCTGGTGGCCATTGAAGTGTCGTATGCTTTAGCATTTTCAAGTCCAAATTTGATTAAGTCCCTTGTGTACATGGCTTGATTTATGAAGATGCCATCATTCAATTGCTTGATTTGAAGCCCGAGGAAGAGTGTCAGTTCTCCCATCATGCTCATCTCAAACTTGCTTTTCATTAGCTTTTCAAAGCGCTTACAAAGTAACTCATTAGTAGAACCAAATATAATATCCTCAACATAGAATTGAACTAGTAAAGAATGATCATTATATTTTAGCAATAAAAAGAGTTGTGTCGATTTTACCGCGCTTAAAGCCTTTCTCTAGCAGGAATTTTGAAAGAGTATCGTACCATGCTCTTGGTATTTGCTTAAGTCCATACAAAGATTTCTTGCTTTGATTCTGTGATGCTTCCATTCTTATCCATCTTGTTTCCGAACACCCATTGAAGTGCTAAATATTGGATGAGCTTTTCTTGCACTTCTTGCATAGCATCGATCCAGCTTAAAACATGGAGCACTCTATCAATCTTCTTTGATCCGACATGAGAGATAAACGAATGCTACACCGCAAAGTTTGATGCTCTCGATGTGTGAACCCCTATATTTAGATGATAGGAATACGAAGATCAATGGGTATTTCATTTGCTTCAGCATCACAATCATCAAAGGTGATTTGCTGAAGTGGATAAACGTCATGCGCAGGAGGAGGTTTTTGCGCATCAGGAGTTGTGGCTTCTGACGCAGCATCTGGTGTATGCGCATGAGATGGGCTTGCTTGATTCTAGTTTTGATCAACTTGATTATCATTCTGCGCAGGTGCAGTTTGAGGCTGCGTACCTGTCTTAACATTCTCAGCAGAATCATCAGAATCATTTGGAGCCAAATATGACTCAAGGAGAGAATGTACGTCAAATGTAACATGTACAGATACTTATAATAACTAGAGATTTATTCTATTATGATCATGAAAAGATTTATAGAATGATTGGCATACCCAACGAGAATACCTTCATCTGCTTTGGCGTCGAATTTACCTCTATTTTCTGCCGTTGTAGAGGATATAGCGTTTGCAGCCAAAGAGCCTGAAGAAAGCAATGTTGGGCGCTATTTCTCTCCATAGATCATATGGAGTATTGATGTAGGCTTTGTTGATGAGGGATCTTATTCTGAGTAAAGCATGCACCGTTGACAGCTTCTTCCCAGAAATACATTTAGAAGTACTGCTTCTACTATCATTGCCTATCCATCCTCAATCAACGAGCGATTCTTTCCACAACGCCATTTTGTTGGGGAACTCCAGCAGTAGATAAATTGTGAAGAATACCATTTGTTGGTTCTTGTTGGTTCTCACAATTTTGAGCGACATCGTTGTACATAAATTTTGTTCCGTTGAAGTATCGAACTCTAGCGATGTCTTCTGTGTTTGGAGATTTCGAAGGAGAGCAACCAGGATATCATTAAGATACAAGTTGGTCCAATGCTCACGGTAGAGAGTGGTCCAAACACATGAGGTGAAGCGGTTGTAAGCGTTTTGACATTGGAGCAATCTTGCTGGAGGAAAACTGCTCAGGCTGCTTACTAAGATGGCATGGTGCTTATACCATTGCTAGCTGCATTCACTTATGTTCTTTGCTACAAAACAAGGATTAGTAATAGAAATTATAGCGGTAAGATCAATAGATTAGAAATTGGTCTTACGAGTCCTTGTGAGCAAAGTTAGTCCAGAAACGCCATTCTTGATATAACAGTGCGTTGAAGTGATATGGCATTCCAGGCCTTTATCGTATAATTGTGATATGGAGAGCAGGTTGCTTGAGACTATCTTTTATGATTAATCCAAATCCAATTATGTGCCCTTTGTTGTTGTCACCATATATTACTGAGCGATCTCTTCCTTCAAGCACATCCTTAAGAGTGTTGACATCTCCAGTAGTGTCTAGAATTCACTGTCGATACCAACTGAGCTTGAGAGTGCGCAGTGAAGTAGATCTTTTCTGCTTGTTGAAACATTTACTTGCACTCTACAGCAAAGTTATCATTTAAGATTGGTAGGCACTTTAAGAGATTCCTTGCGTGGCTGCGGAGTTGGTGATGACGCAGCTTTAGCTCTGGCAAATAGGTACTTGCCATTCTGTCTGCTTGGTGAAGGTGTCCCATTTCCACTAGAGTGAAGGGACCTTTCTTTGATTGTCCTTGGCGCATGCTCAGGTTTCATTTCTGAAACATCTTCTAAATCGTTGTCAGCATTTGCCACTTAAGCAGAGTAGTCCATCCTCAGAGTCAGCATTGTTGTCTTCAGTTAGTCTCTAAGTCCTTAGCTTATTTTCTGCGCAGTTCTCTTTAGCAGCCATTCCGCACTGCTTAGCTGCTTTGTGTGCAGGGTTGCTTTTCCTTGTACTCAAATTTTGGAGTAGACATTTTGAAGCAAAATGTCCTGGCTTTCTGCAGTTGAAGCAGACCAAGTCATCTTTCTTTGAGTCTCTATGAGAGAGAATAGGAGGTTTGCTTGAGGATCCACCAGGTTTGGAGAAATTTATGAATTTGATCTGAGGTTTGAGCAGGCGCAGGAACATGTGAAAAGTTTGTAATTGCCCAAGATTTTGAAGCAATATTGAATCGGCACCCAAGATGTTAAGCTTGAAAAACAAAAACATGTTTTATGAAGGTGTTTGCTCTGATACCACTTGTTGGTCCCTAAAGGGAAACAAGGGTGTGAAAAATCGCTAGAGGGGGGGTGAATAGCGTTTTAAAATTATTTTCAAACCCTTTTGCAATTCAATGGCAAATGCGCACAACTCTTATTTTGGCTAAGTATAGCGCGCAGCAAGAGTGTGAAATGCACAGCGGAAATTTAAAGGAGCACCTGCGCAGGAAAAAGCTGCGCAAGGATAAAAACGCACGCGCTAAGTTTTGGCTTAAAGAGTTGGATAAAATGTTCTAAGGCAAATGAGAAATAACAATTACAACAGTAAAGTGTAGCAATCTGAAAGATCAAACAAAGCAGTTCATAAATAGTTAAGCAGAAAATATGCAGTAAATATAATGAACACGCTATTTGGAGAGGTTCGATCGATGAAAGATCTACATCCTCTACCAAGATGGTTAGTCTTGGATTTCTAATGGAGATCTTATAATATGAGAGAGTATTATAAATTACAACATTTGAGCTCAATACTAACTCAAGATCTATTATCTATGAAGAACAAATCCTAGACTAAACCGGTGTATCTCAAAAAGTTAGATCAAAATGATCAAAGCTTCAAGAGGTGTGTGTGTGACAGATTCTGGGCTCTATGAATATGAAAGATGAAGAGCACTGAGAATTCTGGTGATATAGGGCTTTGTGATATGAGCAGGAGTTTGAAGGTTTGAAGATCTTGAAGGCTGTTCTGAAGAATCTGGAAATACTGAGCAGCAGTCTTCAGATCTTCAAGGTTTCTCAATGAAGCATGAAACTCGAGCTCTTGTAGCATGCAAGCTTGAAGTAGTGGCCAACAAGAGGGGCAGCTTGGAAATGAAGATGAGCAGGCTATTTATAGCTGAGAGCTTGAATATAGCCGTTGGAGCTCTGAGCAAGGACAATGAGCTGGCACAAAGTGATTGGCGCGCAGGTGTCCTTTATAGCCATTGGGGCTCTGATCAAAGATGATGACCTAGCACAATATGATTGGTGCGCAGGTGTCATAGAGCCGTTGGAGACTGAGCATGAAGACAAAATTCAAAAGCTTCTTCTAGAAGGTTGACAGCTGTCTTCACTTGAGATATTTCTTTGAAGCATGTCTCCATCAATGGTTTTGCTGAGTGTGCTTATTTTGTCGTTTGTGCACACCTCGGCATTCTTACTCAATCCAAAAAGCGTAGCTTTGTCATGTCACTTTCCAAGCTTCTAGAATATGAGATCAGGAGATGAGGAATTTGACCAAGGTTGAGTCCGCGCACAAAGGTATGCGCTTTGTTGGCGCTCATGGATGCTGCGCATGGGAAGCATGCTGTAACGCCCATCGAATTTCCTGTTAAATATTTGACATACTTGTTAAATACTTGAACTTGCATATTATGTGTTAGTTTTACTTGGGTTAAAGTTTTCACTGTTTAAAATAGTTAAGGTGGTTAAATGTCTAGTTTTGACTTTTGGGTCATTTGTGAAAATTTGATATTAGGGGTCTTTTTGTTAAAAGTGAAACTTGAGGGGCCTAAGTGCAATTCTTTGAAAGTTGAAGTATATCAACTTGTTGGCTTTCTTCTCTGGGTCATTTTACCCAATTTCATTACGTACACTCTCTCTGTTCTAAAAGCTAGGGTTAGGTTTCACCCTATTCCCGACTCCTCGAGTTTAATTATCCCTCCGTTCTTGATTCCGATCCCGGATTAATATTCGTGGCGTTGAATAGAGCGTTCCAGGCCGAACAGAAATAAGTTTAGGTCAACTTGAATTTTGACTAGTAAGTTATTAGCTCCCCCTTGCTTGTAATAACATGCATAAATGTTATTCTCGATATTTGTAAATGTTAATTTCGTGTTTGGGACGATTTTTGTGGTACTTGTAATTATGGGACAAGGGGAGTATAAAAGACTTGGTAAAAAGGGAAATTATACTTGAACAATTTGTTTTGAAGTAGGCTTTTATGCCCTGGGTATTGTTAAAACGTTATTAAAAGTTACTCCTACGCTTGGGACGGAGAATTGTTAAGTTTGAACTCAAGGGAAATCTACCAAATTGTACCGAGCACGGTCGTGCGCCTTTATTTGGCACGGTCGTGCCAAATATCACCTTTAGGCAAATTTCCTCGACAGTGTTAGCACGGTCGTGTGCCTTTTATTGGCACGGTCGTGCCGAAAATTAGTTTTCTGTGAGAACTCTCGACCTTGATGGCATGGTCGTGCCATTTTTGCACGCGCGGTCGTGCCAAGTGGGAATTCTGATTTTCCTTCTTGAATTGTTTCCTCCATAACTTTCTATAGGAAAGTCGGAATCAAGATCCGAAAGAAGCTGAATAACCTAGACTTAGAGGGCTATTCAAAGACTAAATTAATGAGGTTTTAAGGTGATTGTCTAGAGCACCTAGATAGGTGTTTTAGGACATTGAACATAAGTATAAGAGTAGTATCTCTTCTTTATGTCTTGAAAGTGCTATGAACAAGCACTAATGTGTTATACTTGTTGTGAATCCAATGATTGTACACCTTAGAGGCATTATCATAAGGTCTTAGACTTGAACATCCTAAGAATAGGATTGGGATTTGGTAATAGTAAATGTATAACTCTTATACTTGTTTGAATGTCCAAAGATTGGAAGTTATAACTTGAAGTATAAGACCTTAAAAGCTTGTACGTGATTTGAACATCCAAAGAATTGGATCAAGACTTGAATATAAGATAATAAAATCTTGTACTTGACTTGACACCAATACATATGTATGGTAGTGAACTTGAAAGTGCTATGAACAAGCACTAACGTGTATGAGACATGTTCTTGTTGTGTATGTGCAAACATTGCATACATTTGCTTGATACAAGGTGACTTCTTGATTACTTGAAGCATGTTCCTTGTTGAGCTAGTCCACTACTTTTGGATTGGTTCTTCTCCCGTAGTTCAAGTAAATATCTACTTGTACCTTCTTGTGTGAGTCCAGCTGGTTCTCCTTGCTTGTTCGAAAATGTATAGGTTCACGCTTGTCGCGAGAGCTGGGGTTTAAGTGATAATCGGGTCCCTATGTATTTCCGCCCGACCCCTTACTACCGGCCATAGTAAGGGCATAGCTTCCTTAGTTGGAGCAATAAGCCTGACTTAAGTGAATGCTAAACTCCAGTCCCGAACACCTCGTGAATAATCATGAGTATTGATATTGAGAATGACACTGGTTACCGGGTCTTCTGATATATACTGAATAATCAGTTCCTGTTATTGATCGTGATGTCAAAGTAATACAAGCTTCGACAACAATGGTATTCTTGGGAGGAATAAGGAAGGAAGCAATATCCTTATAACTTGCTTGTTTAGCCTTATGTGCTATTTGATGAGTGGATTATCCTCTCATATACTTGTTACTTGATGATACTTGAGATATGATTATTTGAGTATCTACTTGAATTGCATGATAACATGTCATGTAGTTGCATCTAATAGCTTACTGAGATTTATCTCACCCTTTATTTGCTTCCCCCCCCCCAGGAAAGGAAGGATAGTGCGCAGTGAGGCTCGACATAGTTGGGAGCTTGCTTCGCAGGTCGTGATTATTTTGGGGCTTGTGTCCTTTTACACTTGGTGAGGACGATGTATTATGGGTTTTGTAACTCCTTATTTTGGGGTAGACAGTTCTTGTTGTCACTAGACATCTTGTATAGTACTCTTGATGCCAGCTTATGTGCTAGGCATGATTCCGCTGTGTATGTATTAAGTTTGGTTTTAAATTTTCTGGTCTAGAACTCGTGTTGTGAGCTAGTATAGCTCCTTACTCTAGAATATATATATCATGTCAGTTTGTTAAACAAATGTCATTAAATTTTTTGTTAAGTTTCTTGTTCCTCGTTAGGCACTCCATCCAGGTTCGAGGTTCTATTAGGGGATCCCGGGACCTGGGGGCGTGTCACATGCGCACCATGCTTGGTCACTAAAAGATCTCTTGAGTTTAGGGAATAAGATCTTGAAAACTGAGCAGGGTCAAAAGCTGCGCAATATATCTATGCGCAGTGGCGACCTGCGCAGAGAACATCCTGCGCAGTGAAATGAATCCTGCTTAGGAAATCTTCGATACTTCAAAGCTTCAAGTCCTATAATCTAAGCCTATACTATAAACAGGACTTGGCTAAAAATTGAAGTTATAAACTTCTTTACATGAGGTCCTAAAGTCCATAAAAATACTCATAGGTGATGGTATCAATCAATTCTAACAAATGTAGGAGGGTTAAGTGATAAGCATACCCAACACGGAGGATGAAGGTCAGAGAAATAAAGGTGAACAAGAGAAGAAGGACCTATGAAGGTAAGTTTGTTGGTTATTTTTTTGAACAATGATTTTATGTGGGCTGCGTCCCGAGAAGTTGTAAGACAATGTTTGTTTTTTGAACTTCGGTTTTTGGATGTAATGGCCCCTAAGGGTCAGGAACAATTTGTTTTACTTTCAGGTGTTGGGTTGGTTCAACACAGTGTAGGTTTAGGAGTTTGTTAGGAAAATCCCTTCAAACTTGGTAAGGAAAAGTTTTCAGAACTTGAAATGAAATGGGTACGTGTTCTGAGTATGAACTGATGTATAAATCTTGCGTAAGATATAAAGAATCTTTGTCGTACTTTGTTGATATGATAATATCAAAAACACTTAGTCTCAGATGACATGAATGTGCCATAACCATAAAAACATCTTAAGTTCAATATTTCAATAAGTGGAAATGGGGGGTGCGTACATATAAACATACGTGCCCATTCCTCACCTTAACCATTATTGAAATCTTGCACTCCAGGCGAAGGTGTATCAACCTTAATTGAAACGAAAGAAATCAATTTCTTTAAACCTTTGAAGGGATTAAGTACCTTGAACTCAAGATGAGATGGCCAGTCTCAAGATGTTGTCTTCTTGGGATCTCTAAAAACACTTATGAAAAATGATAACATCTTGCAAAATGACAACATGTTAAAGACCTGACATCTTGTCTGATGTCGTTTTTATTGATAAAAGTAAAGTTTGCTTAAATAACTTTAAATAAATGGAAATAAAGTAAAGTTTATTTGGTTACTGAGGTAAGATCATACCTGAGTCTTTACCTTAGGATGTAAACAACTCAAAGATGTTGACATCTTCGTTTGTTCCAGCTATATGGTAAATATTTCAGAGTAAGCATTCTCAGTTTCCTTGCAAGACAGAAACATGTTAGGGTTGGGTGTTAGCTTAGCTAACACCCTTCCGATGCTTAAGTCAGTAACAGTTTGATATATATAATCCAAATGGAAATAATTTTATTGAAATAACATAAATTAAAGCGTACCTGTTTTTTTGAATTTTAATGACGATCCAAAACTTACATGAAATATGTCTTAAGATGGATAGCGTTCCATGATCTGGGGATCCTTACGCCTTCCAAAGTTGACAACCAGTATGCCCCCTTTCCTGCATATGCGTCTATCAAGTACGGTCCTTCCCATTTTGCTGCCAACTTTCCAGCATTGAGCTCTCTTGTGTTCTGGAGGACCTTCCTTAGTACCAAATCACCAACTTGGAATCTTCTTACCCTGACATTCTTGCAATCCTTTGCTGATATGCTGCCATCCTGACTTTTGCCATATCTTTCAATTCATCAACGGTGTCAAGATCTTGTGCCAAGAAGGTATAATTCTTCTCAGGAGTCAATAATCCATATCTTGCCGAGGGGACAACGACTTCAGCGGGAATGACAGCCTCTGATCTAAAGACTAGAGAGTAAGGAGTTTGGCCCGTTGCATTCTTGGGTGTCGTTCTATCAGCCCATAAAACGAAAGGTAATTCTTCAGCCCATCTTCCCTTTTTCTGGTCTAATCTCTTTTTCAAGTTAGAAATAATGAACTTGTTGCTTGAATCCGCTTGTCCATTTGGTTGGGGGTGCACTGGTGAAGATGTTACCATTTTGACTCCCCATCTTGTGAGAAAATCTTGGGTCTTCTTACTAATAAATTAGGAGCCGTTGTCACATATGATTTCTGAAGGGATACCAAACCTGCTGAAGATATTCTTTTTAATGAATGATTAACCTCCTTGTCACGAACTTGAACATAAGCTTCAGCTTCAACATATTTAGAAAAATAATCTGTCATTGCCAACAAGAACACCTTTCCTCCAGGGGCTTTAGGTAATTTTCCAACAAAATCCATTTCCTAAGTCATGAAGGGCCAAGGGGAGAGGATAGGATGCATCATTTCTGCTGGCTGGTGCAAGATATCTCCATGTCTCTGACAGGAATCACACTTCTTGGAATAGTCTGTTGCATCTTGACACATAGTAGGCCAGAAATATCCCATTCTAAGAGCTTTGGTGTATAGACTTCTGCCCCCAGAATTATTTCCACACAAGCCCTCATGAAGCTCTTTCAGTATTGCTATAGCTTGATCAGGTTCTAAACATCTCAAGTATGGTCCTGCAAAAGACTTCTTGAACAACACATTATCTATCAACAAATATCTTGAATTTCTTACCCTGAATGTTTTTGCATTCTTTTCCTCTGGTGGGATGGTACCGTCTTGAAGATACTTGATAATTGGAGTAGTCTAAGGCAGTTCTGCCTATAGTTCCGAGGTGTCATTATCTATGCTGAATAGTTCCAATCTTTCAATGGCTGGGATGTTGACATGAATGATGGGTATGTTGGTCTGAGTCAAATGAGGTTTCTTCCCGGGGAATCTGTTCTAACTTGAAGCTTTGGAATTTGTTGGCCAAGATCTTTACAATTCCCAGGTATGAAGTCATCTTTGCGTTCTTAGCTGCATGAGCCATTAAAATGATTAACTAATAATAATGAATCACTATATACCTGGATGACTTTGACGTTGAGATCTAGTGCCACGGTTAATCCCACGATAAGAGCTTCATATTCTGCTTCATTGTTGGTAGCTCTAAAATTACAACTAATAGCCTGGGGTATGATGTCCCCTAGTGGCGATTTCAGTGCAATTCCAAGACTTGTTCCCCTCATGTTTGATGCACCATCAGTGTACAGCGTCCATTTAGCCAGGGTGTCACCATCTTCAAGTTGTTAAACTTCTATTTCTACTTCTGGCTACATATTTGGACTGAAGTCTGCCACAAAATTTGAAAGAGCTTGTGATTTTATTGCCGTTCTTGGTTCATACCTGATATCATATGTACTAAGCTGGACTGACCATTTCGCCATTCTTCCTGACATTTCTGGATTTCTCATAACATTCTTAATTGAATAGTTAGTACGAATACAAACGATATGAGTCTCAAAGTAATGCCTTAATTTAACTGAAGCAGTAATCAAAGCTAAAATTAATTTTTCAAGATGGGAGTACCTGGTTTCTGCATCAAGAAGAGTCTTACTTACATAATATATGGGATGCTGGTTACCATCTTGTTCCCGAACTAGGACTGCACTAATAGTTGTTTCTGAAACGGCTAAGTATGCATATAGGGGCTCGCCTTCTTGAGGTTTAACCAGCAATGGAGGCGTTGACAAGTACTGCTTCAGATCTTGAAAGGCTTTCTCATGTTGTTCTGTCCACTCAAATCTGATGTTCTTCTTCAAGATATCATAGAATGGCTTGCATCTTTCAAAGGATTTGGAGATGAACCTGTTGAGGGCCGCCACTTTACCTGTTAATCTTTGTACATCTTTAACTGTTTGAGGCGATGTCAGGTTCAGGATAGCTCTGATCTGCCCCGGGATTGCTTTTATACCTCTTTGTGTTACCATGTATCTTAGAAACTTTCCAGACTTCATACCAAAATTGCACTTTGTTGGGTTCAGTTTCATGTTGAATGCATCCAAGATGTCAAATGATTCAGTAAGATCTCGGACATGGTTTTTGACTTTCTTTGACTTGACTACCATATCATCGATGTATACCTCCATGGTGTCCCCAATCTGATCTTTGAACATCATATTGACGAGCTTCTGGTATGTTGCACCTGCATTTCTTAGTCTAAATGGCATAGCAATATAACAATATATACCTAAGGGTGTAATGAAGGCAGTGTCTTCTTAGTCGGATGGTTCCATCTGGATCTGCTGAAATCCTGAGGATGCGTCCATGAATGTCAAGATCTCATGTCCTGATGTAGAGTCTACAAGGGTGTCAATGTGCGAAAGAGGAAAGGGATCCTTAGGGCATGCTTTGTTCAGGTCCGTGAAGTCAACACAAACTCTCCATTTACCGTTCCTTTTCTCTACCACAACATTATTGGCTAGCCATTTCGGATATTCTGCTTCCCTGATCATATTTGCCTTTAGCAGCCTGTCAACTTCTTCCTTTCTAATCTGGTTCCTTTCTTGAGCAAATTTTCTCCTTTTCTGATGCACCGGCTTGAAAGATGGATCTATGTTAAGCTTGTGAGTTATGACATCTTTGCTGATCCCTGTTATGTCTTCGTGTTTCCAGGCAAAGATCTCGACCCTTTCCTTTAAAAGATTGATCAGTTCTTGTTCAAACTCTGCTAATACATCTTGGCCAATTAGCACCTTCAAGTCTGGATTAGAGGGGTCCAAGAATAACTCTTTAACATCATGTTCCCTTACTTCGAAGACCTGACGTGCTTTTTTCTGTAATTGCTATGCTTGCCTCGGAGATGTCGACGCCTTCATGGATGTCATGTAACAGTTTTTCGCCATCTACTGGTCACTGAAGATCGTAACAACTCCCCAAGGTGTAGGCATCTTCACACACTGATGATAAGTAGATGGTACTGCCTTCATTTCATGTATCCAAGGTCTGCCCAATATCACATTGTATCTTGTTGCACAGTCGATCACACAAAATCGCTCCATAGAATTTATGCCTTTAACATATACTGGGAGCATGATTTCCACCCATAGTATCCTTAGTTTCTCCACTGAAGCCCACAAGAACTGAAGTTCTTTTGACTATATTCTTCATTGGGATGTTTATCTCTTTCAAGGCCTCTACTGTGAGAAGATTTACTGAACTGCCCACATCTACCAGAATTCGCCTCACCTTATAATTTGCAATCTACAGGGCAATAACCAACGCATCATGGTGAGGATCCAGAACATTTTCCCGATCTTCCTCTTCGAAGGTGATGATGTCTTGAGAAATCAACTTTGAGGTCTTCTTCTGACTTGTTGGCTTTTCATCCTTGGAGTCTTTGGCATGTCGTTTAGCTGCAGAATAAGAAGTACCACAAATATCAGAACCACCAATAATAACATTAATTACCTTAGTTATTGGTGGAGGAGAAGGTGGTCTCTTGGGAACTAATTCTTTGTTTTCTGTCCTATTCTTCCTGTGACTGAGGAGTTCTTTGAGGTACCCCTTGGAAAGTAGATAGCTCAATTCTTTCTTCAAGGCGATGCAATCTTCAGTAAGGTGTCCAAAATCTCTATGGTAGGCACACCACTTGGATTTATCCTTCCATCCTGTAGTTTTGTCATTCTTTGTGGGCCACCTGGCTTTGTCTTCAAGATTGTTCATGGCACACAAGATTCCTCCAACATCAATAAAAAAACAATAATCAGAAATCTTTGGACATTGAGTATCATCTTGGTCTTCATCTTCAACAGAATTGATCTTATCAGGATTGTTTATGTGATAATGTTTGGATCTGTGGTGCCTCTTGTGAGATGTTTCAATTTTCCTGTCTAGATTATCATATGTCGACGCTTTTCCAGAAGCCTTTGATTGCCGCACCTTGTCTTCCTCAAGTCTGATGAATCTTAATGCCCTGTTGCGTACATCTTCCATTTTCTTGCAAGAGTTCATCACCAATTCTTCGTAGAATGGGGAATCCTTTTTCAGAACCATTCTAAATGCTTCCGTTGCTGTTGCCATATCAAGGTTGGGAATTTCCAAGACTTCCTTGTTGAACCTGTTGACGTATTCCTTTAAAGCCTCAGTAGGTTGTTGGATAATGCGATAGAGATCGCTGGTGAGTTTCTCAAACTGTCTGCTACATGAAAATTGATTGTTGAACGTGTTGACAAGCTAAGCAAATGACCCAATAGACCCTGGGGGTTGACGGATCAACCATTTCAAAGCAAGTCCCACCAATGTTGAGCCAAATACTTTACACAAGCAAGCCTCTATGTACTGAAGAGGTACTCTGATGATCTCCATCTTCTCCTGATAAATGGGCGACATGCTCTTCAGGATCGCTGCTTCCGTCATACAACTTCATGGTCGGGATATTGAAGCCTTTGGGGATGTAAATTTGTGCAATAGCCGGTACAAAGCGTGATTGATTGTAACATGTTGGGGAGACCTGTTGGATAGGCGGAGTGACACCGGGTGCATTCATAACCAGATCTCTCAACTCTTGGAGTTGACTTACTATGTAATTACCTGCAAAAGGATTAGTAGTACGAGCAGTATTATCAAAAGTATTTGCAAAATTAAAGTTACCGAACGGATGGGTATTATCAGCTGAAGATGTAACAATCGTGCTGCT
This sequence comes from Campanula takesimana, assembly GCA_026119855.1. Classification (NCBI taxonomy): domain Eukaryota; kingdom Viridiplantae; phylum Streptophyta; class Magnoliopsida; order Asterales; family Campanulaceae; genus Campanula; species Campanula takesimana. Next base: position 75,252 of record JAOWBW010001700.1, on the reverse strand, counting down.
GGTGAAGATGGGTCCACCTTGAGATGCCACAGGGATGTTAAGCATAGGAGATGAATAGGTATTTCCCTCTGTCGACAAATCATAGAGAGGAGGAGCAACAGATGTCGACATCATAGAATATGTTGTCATCATTGGAGATGTGGTAGTCCTCACATTTGCTGTCGAACTCATTGGGATCCATTCATTGAAGATTGATGAGCCAGCTCCGGAGCCAAAATCAAGGATCTTGGGACGTATGGGAGATACTGAATCCATCCTCTCAGATAAGACATGTTGGTCCTTCTGCATCTTCACCAAAGCATCGACTATCAAAGATGTACTCTTGCTCTGTTGATCCAACTGGTGTTTCATCTAGATGAGCATGCTCTTAAGCTCTGAATCTGGACTAGGAGGTACTTGCTTCTTGCCAGACCCCACAGGTGGAGGTGGTGGCAATCCACTAGAACCAACCGTTGATGTCCTAGGACTAATGCCCCCAGGCGACGTGTTAATACCACTGGTGGAACTGGTCGACTTGCCAGTGTCAGAGATCAGGGGTTGCGTAGTCATCTAAAATCGGTAGCAACTCAATAAATTAAAAAACCAAATGCCCCTCGGTGGGCGCCAAACTATTTTGGTAGAAAAAACAATGGAATGTAAACAAGGTTGATGATTTCAGATCTAAGCTACGGAGGTTTAAATGGATTATAAACTTATGAATTGCAGAATTCAAGAATGTAAAATGATTTGACGAGGAAAGCCCATAAGACAATTATCTCGCCGGCACAAAACCCTGGGAGGTGATTATGAGCACCTTCCAAACCGAACGGTAATATTGATCTTCTTCTTTAGTTTTTGAACTGAGGAAGAGTACAAAGTAGTTTGTGAGCGTGTGTGTTAGTGTTCCTCCAAGTTCGGCTTAAATAGAAATACACACAAGAGTCCTATCTAAAAAATAACAAACTATCCTATAAACTCGGGCTCTATCCTCTGGCTTTAAGAAACGTGGTTGATCTGCCGTTGAACCTTGCTTCCCGTTTTATAGGCACGTGTTGCTCATGATTTAATCCTGTAGATAAAATTAACAAACAAGTTTATTAATTATAAAATGTACCTGAGTCTCAAGATGTTCTGATCCTGAGAATGAAATCAAGATGTAGACAACTTGAAAATCTGCCCACCACACAAGGTATAATTTGGAGGTAAGATGCCTTGATAACATTGAGCTCTACATGTTGAAAGTTCCATGAGGCTCTTATTGGTTAAGCAATGTGTAGACACCCCATTTTGAACTCACATTTATGATTACACTACTCTTGTGTCTCGCCTTTGTGTTTGGATGAAAACTCATTAGTTTTGCCATATTTCGTTAAGTTTCTAACTGACTCCGTTAGTCAGGGACTAAACTGAACATCAAAACTTTAGATAAGGGCAAAACAATACTTCTGTGCTGGATGCCTCGTACGAGACATTGATGTCTCGTACGAGACATCTCCTCTGTCTGCGAGTTTGATTCGCTTTCCTTCTCCGTCCCAATCTCTTTCTTGGCCACCACTCTCCTAATCCGGGAAGCATATCAGTAGGAGACTTCCTGGAGGTTTCCTATTGATTCCTTACCTAATTAAACATTTCCTGGAGGTTTCCTATTGATTCCTTACCTAATTAAACCTCTCTACTTGGTCTCTAAGCAATTTAAGCCTATAAATAAAGAGTCTTTCACTCCTAAATGCTGGTTAATGATCCCTTGACCACAAAAAAGAGGTTAAGAACTCTCTGATCAGTGACTCCCAAAATAATCCCGTTTTTACTCCCCCCTCACACCAAAACACCACCAAAAACTCATATTTTCAAGCCACAAACATCACAAAACTCTTGGATCATCAAGGCCTTAGTCAAGGCCATCAATTGGAATCTCAAGAATGCTTTAGGTAAACTCCTACGCTTTTAATCTCTACATCTCATCTCCTTCTTTGTTTTAGAGTGGTGTAATCCCATCAAAAGTATCAGCCTAGAGCCTCTCCAATCCATGGAGATGGTCTCGAAACACATGATCCGACATTCAAATAATTAAGAAATTAATTATTGGCTTTATTTGTTTTAATTGTTTATTCTTTATTTGATTAAAAACACCTAAGCAAGACCAATCCTAGATTGGGTGGATTGGGTGCTCCTTGACCTTCCCAATCCATAACTTAACCCCCGAACTCAAGAATCTCACGGTCCGTGTTCCGTTCAACAACATGGTGGCGACTCTCAAATCAAAAAGGCGAGCGGGTATCTTCTCGGGTGCAAACAGTGGCGACTCCGCTGGGGACAATTTAAGTGGGGTAGACTTGCGTACAAATTAGGTGTTTTTAATCTTCTCAATTTTTTTAAAAAAATTGAATTTTTCTGAATTTTTCTGTGAATTTTCGGACTGCTCTGTTATGTTCTGAACTGAAATCTGGACTGAATTATCTCGTACGAGACATCTTATGCCTCGTATGAGGCTCCTATTTTAAGCCTCCAAACATTGGTTTTGATTTGGAAAAATTAAGGATAATCATTGGGTAATGATTAACCAATGATTGCTTATGATTAAATCTCCTTTTAATCATTTGCAATCATTGGGTAATCATTAGCAATGATTAGACATTTAAAAAAAAACAAATAAGCTGGGACCGAAAAAAAAAAACAAAAAAAAAATCTTTTTTTCAAATAATTACAGATTGGTCACTGAAACATCAAAAATACATTCTGGTCACTGTGTTCCAAAAAATTCCAAAACAGTCCCAGCTTTTCAAAAAATTCCAGAACAGCCCCAGATTTTCAGAAATTCCAGGTCAGTCCCTAGACTTAAAAAAAAAAATTCTTTGCTTATTTTACTCCGTCCCCATATGTGCAATAAATGATTTATGTTATATACATGTATTGTTTTTGCACTAACATCTTCTGCAGCGGAGTATAAAAATTGCATAAATTAGGGGTGACTAGTTTACTCATCCCTTAGTTTATTTTGCACCCATTAATGGGTAATGCAAGTACTGTGAGTACTTCTATCCCTCTCTTCTATGTGCTCCTACGTGCTTATGTGTTCCTCCTCTTCTCAAAAATCTTTGCAAACTCGAACTACGTTGACCTGAGTCTCTCGTTCTTTTTCTGAAGATTGAGAGAAACGTGGGCAACCACTTTGGTCCGGTCAAAATATTTTACTTGCTTTAAAAAAAATATCTATTTTTCCTTTGACATCTAGAGCTTGACTCTCACACACGTGCACACATGTAGATTAATTTCACTACATACCCTACGAACTCGGGTCCCAATCGGAGGACGGATGTCGGTCAGCACCCCCACTCTAACGAGTGGCCCTCGCCGGTCTCTCCAAAGATGGTGTACCCACTCCGTTACACGCTCCTAGACTGTGTTCATGGGGAGACTTAGCCGTAAGCCCTGCATCAACCTCATGCATACATGCTAGCTAATAAGACATTCCTTGAGACCGGTCGGTTCGATTCTTAGGGTTGTTTTAATCTTTGCCCAAGATAACGCATCTTTTCAATCTATAATCCTCCCTTGTGAATATGACAAATGTCCCTTCGGTAAAATGTTGAACAAAGGATCTTGAAAGAATGGAGAACCTCTCTACGGGAATCTGAGTTTGTGTTTTCCTACTTTCATAATTCTGTGCGGGATTGTGGATGTCTTTGGATTAGTTTCGACCGCACCGTTCAACAAGTCCCTTTCGGTTGTCCCTTAAAATTTACAAGGTTTGATTGCATTAAGGCGTTATTTAACAAAGTGCAAAACAATTACGGAATCATTTAGGTTTGGCTAAATTGAATGGTGGATTCCGATGAGAATATAGAACCTTTGCCCAAATTGTCCGTTTGGGAGAGTGCAATACAGGTGAAAAACAAGGGGCTCATATTCTAGGGTGACAGAATCCACTATTCCAGGATATTAGATAGAAACCCCCCAAAACGGATTAAGTTTCGTCCGACCAAAATTAGGATTTAAAAACTAAAATTCTGCGTTCTGTGCTGGATGCCTCGTACGAGACATCCTTGTCTCGTACGAGACATCTCCTTCTGTCCGTGTCAGTTTCTGTGTTGTTCCTGTTTGGTCAACCTACACTCACTCTTAAGCCTATACACCTCATAAATCCGACTTGTTGGGACCTTAATCTAGGTTTAAAGTAATCTCTATACCATTAGGTCCGTCCGAATCGCAAATAGATCATTCCAAACTCTTCCGATGCCATGTCCGACTCCAAGTCTATGCAAGAGGCCCGTGATCTCAAGACTCGACTAGAAAGGGAAGTAAGTCAAATGGTCGAAGTAGGCGCCACTGACCTATACACCAACTTTAAGCAAAAAATGGAAGGAGAATTCATGACTCGCTTACAAACCCAAATGGAGTACTATGAGAAACAAATCACAATCCTTCACGGAAGTCTCCAATCCCAAAAGGATAACTACGAAAATAAGATTCGTACTCTTCAAGCATGTCTGCAAGCTCAAAATGAATGCTATGGAAAAGAAGGCGAACCCCTTTGTGAAACAACCACTCCTAAGAAGAAGAGGCGGCTCTATGACCCTAATGTATCCAAATTTACTGAGATGGGAATGACAAGGCACTATGATAATCCTGAAGGGGTTACTAAAGAGGGTCTCCTTGACATCCTCTTAAAGAAATCTTTCAACAACCAAGGAAAAGGCAACTACTCTGCTGTTCCCCCTCCCAAAAGAGAGAAAAAAGAAAGGTTCTACAACAAGTTAGAAGGGATCACCCAAGGAGAGCTCTTTGACATACTAGTGGAAGCTGGAAAAATCAGACCGAGAGATCCTCCTACTACACAAAGGCAACTCCCTCCTCAACATGCTCATCACCTCTTTTGCAAGTTCCATAGAGCTACCGGCCACGACACCAACTCTTGTCACCACTTGAAGGATGTGATCCAAAATCTCATTGACAACAAGGAACTTGAAGCGCCAAATGTCATCACCAATCCGCTCCCCTAGAGACGTGAAGAAGAATGAAGCCGCAAGAAGAAATCAAGGTCAACCACTTCGGGGCTACAACCATCCACTCCCTCTCTCCCTAGAAATAGAATAGGTTTTAATTTCCTAGTATGAACTCGAAGAGTCGTTCTGTCATTCTAGTCCATCTCTCCTTTCTTATCTAGTCTGTGTCAACTAAACTATCGAGTCTGTTTTGAATTCATTTATTAATAAAAGTCATTCTTATTCCTATACACTTCTCTAAAGGTTGTTCTACCTTTTGAATTTCTCTTTAATTCTTGAAATGGGTCCGCAAACAATAATTGTCATTAATCTAAAACCTTGAAATTGATAATAAAAATGTCTAAACAAGTGAGAAGGCCTAAGGGCTACACACTACTATCACTACGTTCATGTCAAAAGTTGAAGGACCACAATAGAAGAAAGCCAAAGGCATCATCATTCCCAAACAAAAGTGGGGCTATTTAATTGAAGCTTTGAGAGTAAAAAAAATAAAATAATAACTCTCAAGCTTTCATAACCCCACAAAGAAGGAGTTTCAACCACACATAATGAAGTCAAAAAGGAGGCCTCTCATCTCCTCCTATAACGAAGATCAAATCCAAATGAAGAAAAAGTAAGACTCCTAACTTGAAGACCATCTCCATCATCCGTAGATATCACTCATGAAGAAATCTGAGGAGCGCACCAGTGATTACGCATTCTCCTCAAAACTTGTCAAGACGTTTCTAGATGATTCACTTGCAAAATAATTGAACAAACACTTAAGACATCAAAAATAAATACTAGGGTCCATTAAAGGTAGAACTATCTTTCTAGTACTTTGAGCCAAGTAGCGTTCATTGTTGAGTCTAGGGGCTTTCTTTCTCATACACTTCTCCTTGAAATCCAAGCATCAAGGCTAGGGGCTTTTTATTCTTTCCGTCCCCTTCCAATTCCTATTCAAGATCTACGAACTCATCAAAGTAAATCAGCACTAGGGGCTATCCTCTTCGCCTCTAACTCTCATTACAAGGTGCGCTATCCTCACCGAGTCGATGCTTGGAACAACTTCCCAAAAGCCAAGTCGATAGCTAAAATGCCTAATACATTCAAACCCAAATATCTTGCATGTCTCTCCCCCAATAAGAGACAAATCTACTCTCCTCTCCTCTCTGAGTCATCTTCGAGTACATACTCTGACAAAAAAAAGATGCAAAAGAGATGCCCGCTATATTGAAAACCCGAAAGGGCGGTTTAGGCAAAAATCAGGGTGCGTCATTAAAAAAAAAGGAGAACATTCTTCAAATCATTTCTTCTTCAACCTTTCTCCTTCCTCAAATCAATCAAGCGGGAGAGAACTCTTCTTCAAATCAAACAGCCTCATAAGCCTGTTCACGAAGTCATCTACAACATACAAGATTCTTGGGGCTGGACTTAGACCACACATGAGATAAACTTGGAGGAATAGATAACGTCTCTCATCACCTTCACCGGAGACTTTCGTACATGGAACTCTAGAGTTGTCAACAAAGTACGCTCGGCCTACTTAGAGCTTGCACATTGATAAATATCATTGGTTGTCGGACCAATAGTCGTCTCCCTTGACACAACATGACTAAAGGAATGATCTGGACGGATCATCTTGCACAAGGCAAACGAGTCTCGCACGATACAACTATCAGATAAACCCCGTGGCACATCATCTCTGCAGAAAACCTGATTAAGTCCCAACTTGTCAAAACAGATCCCCGCACACACACACAAATCAACACATACAGTTCATCACCAATAAACATCCCATCATGAATCCATGCTATTCACACTACTTACACTAAAGTTGACCGACCGGGCATGCACATAAATTTGTCACCGCCACATGAGTCCAATTACAAGCTAAAATAAAGCTAAATTGCTTGCTATAATAGGCTCTACTTGTTGTATGAACAGGTACAAAAGCCAATCCATAACTCAAGAAAATCCAAGAGCGATCAAATGATCCCCACAGAATTCAGAGTTTCAGCATCCAGCACTGACGATGAAGTCCTACACTGGCGATGAATTCCTATACTGGCATGAAGTCCTACACTGGCGATGAAGTCCTACACTGGCGATGAAGTCCTACATGATAATAAAGAGATAATAGGATTATTATTATGGCTCGTGTTTGCTTATAATAATATCCGTCCCTAGAGCTTCTTAAGCACTAGTATAAAGGATAAATGATCATGGGATGATCATGTTAGATTTATGGGTACTTGTTTGGAACAAGGTACTGGACATGACCCGCGGTATGAGATTTATGTCATGGTCGATGTCATATATAAATCTCATATTAGTTATGTCATTTGAATCCTTAGACATGAAGTTATTATAGTCTTCCACTTGATGAACATTATGTTTGACATATTCAAACGCTGCCTTAACACGGTAGTTATAAAGGGTATGATTGGCATGATTGGATTCACGTAGGGAAGAATAATAAGCCAAATGGATTTGTCCCTCTTCGGAGAGATGTCAAGCTTGGGCCCCTCGAAGGAATGATGTTGGTGAAATGTTTGGCCAAACTCAAATGGATTGATTGGATCAATGTCATTTGGATTATCAACATATTCGGAATCGAGAAAAGTATTGAACAATACAAGTTGACTTGTTGACCATGACTTGTGTTCAATGACATCGTGGACAAAGGGATTATGACATGTTCTAAAAGGAATGCGAACTTGTATCTAGTTACACTATTTGGGTAGGTATGACGGTTTGCTAGAACCTAATCATATCTTATGGGTTCATGTTTGAACCCATTGCCAACTTAGTGTAATCCTAGAGGGTCACACACAAATAGAACGAATCGTAAAGGACTAAATGGGAATTATGGAAAAATATCAGTGTTTTGGCTTTGGCACGGTCGTGCGCCTTAAAATGGCACGGCCGTGCCATAAATCCAAACCAAGGCAAAACCTGTCGACATGATTGGCACGACCGTGCCAAATTACCAAGCACGACCGTGCCGAAAATGGGCGGCTATGGAATTCGCGCGGACTAGATGGCACGACCGTGCCAGATTGTAGGGCACGACCGTGCCAGTCAAGTCGGCCAGAATTCTTTGTTGCCTAATTTGGTGACGGGATTTAGGTTTCCTAAGTCCTTAAGGGTTAAGGATTAGGACCTATTTAAGGATCCTTTCAGCAGTCATTAAGCACATGATTATGAGTGCCTTCATAAGGTTTTGAGAGGTTATTTTTCTTGTTCTAAGATCCAAAAGGTGAAGAACAAGAATATTCATAATTCCATATAGTTCTTACAATTGTGAAAGCGTGTTTCATAATTTGGTCTAGCAACCAAGATCAAGTGTTCTTGATATTCGTTCGTGGTGTGGATACCGCTAGAGGGTGAAACTTATCATCTTCATAGTTCGTGATTCTTGCTTTGTTCGTGATCAAGATTTCAAGCCTCCATCGAATTCAAGGTTGCAAAATCAAAGGCATCAAGGGTTAGTATTCTAGTATTCATTATGTTGTATTTGACTTAATCATATGAATGGATCTATGGGCTTTGGGTTTCATAAATTTTAAATGCTTAATTCCGCTGCGCATGTTACTACGAAACCCAACAGTGGTATCAGAGCCCCGTTCATGTTGATTATTTCAATACATAATCATGTTGTGTGTATATAAATTGTTTATGTGCCTAGCATGATTTGAATATTGGGATTATGATGTTTATGTGGTCTATGCGTTTTATGTGGTTTATTGTTTTATAAACTTTAATCGCACTATTCAATCGCAATAAAAATTATGGTGGATTTAAAATTGTTTGGATTATCAATTTTTGATTGGATCAAAGTTTTGATATTCTAGGGATTCAAGAATAAATTGTTTATTCAAGATTTTGATGATCATGGTGATTGGATCACCAAGAACACCAAATCCTAATTGAATCGGGAAAAACAATTTTGAGATAAATTTTGGAACTTTAAAAAATTTGGATTTTTCGCAAGGGGTCCGACCGGACCCAAGCCTTGACCCGGCCGGACCTAGGGTTTGGCGCGGGGGTAGGGTTTAGGTTTTGGGTGTGGATCTTGGGTTTAAATCTCCTATTTGTTTTAGTCTTGTGATTCTAAGATTAGTTCAAGGTTTGGATGGCTAATCTACGTTCATCGAGATTGTGTTTCCCAAACTTGATCGCAATCAAGGTTTCAAAGATAAAACGAAATTAGAATTATGAAGAGTTCATAATTGCTAAAATTGAGAAACAAAGTTCTTGATTCAATGATTGGAGATCCATGTGGAATTGTGAATGCAATTGGCCTACGTTCATCGAGACCATCTATTGCTTAGTTTCGGCCACATGGACTACTTTCTTGGTTTCTTGAATTAGTGCGGAATTGTGGTTGCCAATGGCTTAGTTTCGGTCGCACTTCTTGTTGTCTTGATTTGGAGATGATAACCAAAGTTCAAATAGTCTCATCCTCATAATTATAGAGAAACTAATGACACATAAATATTATGCTTAAATTAATGGAGATTAATTTAGTGGCTAAACTTGATGTGTAACATGTTTATATTATGTGCTCATAAATGTGTTATATGCTATATGTGATGAACCTTCAAGAAAGTTTTAAGTCCTTTTGCCACGCCATGATTAAAACACTTGTTAGTGCATGGGTGATTTTAATGTGGGTTCGCCCTAGCGAGGTGCATTAACTTTATCTATGTATGAGCAAGATGGATGATGTGGGCACGCCCTAGCGAGGCACATTAACTATACGTTTAAAATGGTTGGACTTAACAAGGCGTCAAAACAGTTTTGGGCCTAGGCAAAAGATGAGATTAAACATGCTTTCGAAATTGGATCTCTAAGAATCATATGAGATATGATTGACAAGAAATTGTCTACCTAATTAATTTGATTTTGAGCGGTCCGCCTCCGTGGACTCAAAGTTAAATTAAAGTTGGATCTTAGCCCAATATCAAAAGAGTCTCATGAAAGGATCTAAGAGTCATATGGGATATGATTGACAGGGTTGTCTACCTAATTAATTTAATTTTGAGCGGTGCGCCAAAGCGTACTTAAAATTAAATTAAAGTTGGATCTTAGCCCATTTAAATTATATTATACATTGGATGTATAAGAAGGTTATATAATTTAGTGGGAGTATTTTTGGAAAATACATTATTTACCTCTTTAATGAGATTGGTACTTGTAAAATTTTGGAAATTTTGCATAAGTTGTAGATGACAACTAAAATCGTTGCGATTAATCCTTGTTAAGGATAAAGCTTCAAAAGAATGGTACAAACTTCATGGATTGGATCCTGAGCCTAAGAATGGTTCTAAGGCAAGAAGATGGGTTGTACATTCTTGATGGGCCTATTCCTAAAGAACCTAATGCCGGAGTAGACAATCACAAGAATCATGAGTATGATTCTAGGAATGTGAGTTGTCTTATGCTCGCGATTATGTGCTCAAAACTCCAACAAAGTTTGGAACTTGTAGAAGCCTATTAGATAGGCGTGGAGTTGAGTTACATGTTTCAAAGAGAAATCTAGGCAAGAGAGGTATAAAACCATTATTGCATTCACTTCTTGCAAAAGGAGTAAAGGGCAATAAGTGGAACCTCACATGCTTAAGATAAAGGCTACGTAGAGCATCTTGAGAAAATTGGTTGTCCAATTGGATTGGAGCAAGCCACGGATCTCATTCTTGATTCATTGTCCAAAAGGTTATAATCACTTTGTGATGAACTATAACATGCTTGGAATGAATAAGAATCTCTCCGAATTGCATGATATGCTGAAAAAACTGCGAAGATGAAGATATTGGAGAATGGTTCTCCAGAGCTCATGGTTCATAATGGAAAGGGGTCAAATGCCAAAAGAAAGGTAAGACAAGGGTTGTCAAAACCTAAAACTATAATTGATGCAATTTGGAAAAATGGCAATTAGATTGACCATTTAAAATTGTAGTCAAAAGGTAAGACAAGAGTTGTCAAACCTAAAGGAAATAATTATGGTTATAATAATAACTCTAAATTGATGCAATTTGGTAATGTGGCAATTGGATTGACCATCTAAAATTGTAGTCATAATTCTGGACGATCAATAAAAGAATGGTAGTGGGACTACCACTCGGAATATTTATGTTATAAATTATTCTTTCTAAATTTAATTATTGGGTATTGGATACCAGAATAATTAGTAAGATGAAAGACTACTTATAGTAAAGTTTTATCTACAAACAGTAATGATGCAATGGTTGCAACATTGTTCATAGAACACTTGTAAAGTGACTTTACTGATGAAGTAGAAAACATTATTTTGCTATAAGATAATGAAGGATATTAATTTCTTATTTGGAATAAGAAAAGTGCTTTATTTATTATGATTTACTTCATTGTGTTATCATATAAATAAATCTTATATCCTAAATCTTGAAGAACAAAATAATAAAGACTATAACATAAATAATTAAAATTCTTTATGCATTATTGTTTTGATCAAATAAATGAGAAATGCATATCTAAAATTCCATGGGACGGAGTTTTAAGTCATATGATTTGGAATCACATGATTTATGCAAATCTTATTTACTTGGATCAAGACATCTTTTACTATGATTGGTTAAAAGGATAATGTCTTAATTGACCCAATACATTTCGATGTGTATGGTGCATTAAGAAGAAATGCTAAACGAGAATTTTGGTTATACTTGGTAAAACTATTCAAAAATTATGATTGGATCATGATGATGAATAATTAAAGCAAGAATTTGACAGTCATCATTAAAGTTGTGAAATGGTTTCACAAATTAACTTCACTAAGAATATCATTCTAAATGATATGTCTGCGTGGAAGTATAAGAACCTTATTGGATACGGTTCGTTGGATGACAAAGTCAAAGTGATCTTCCATTATTCATTTTGGGGTTATGTATTTAAAACCGCTATGATTATACTAATCTGAATTCCATCAAGAGAGGTTAAATGGTGAAAGAAAACTTGGTTTGTCTTTCATAAAGATTTAAGATGGTGAGACCCTTTTTTTAAAAGAGTTGTCTGGGACACACTCACATTTAAATCTAATAAATATACTTTCATGGGATATCCTAAGGAAACTTGAGGATAATAATTTTACTCATAAGAAACAAATGGTTTGTTGACTATGATGATACTTTTCTAGATAAGTGGTTTATCTCTAAAAGAATCAGTGGGAGTAAAATGTATCTCGAATGGTTCGAGACCTAGAAAATATATTTTAACCTAAGATGGAAGTTGAACAAGTTTTCACAAGTGGTTGTGAAAATCCGTTCAAGATATACAAGTACTTGCACACATGATAAAATACAATCTATTGGAAGAAATATTGGATATTTCGAGATAGAAAGTATTGAGGTAAAGTTCATTTAGAATGAAGTATTTACCACATATCAAATATGCAATATCAACTCCACATTTAGATTAATGGCTTGGAGTCATAAAATCTAAAAGGCAATTCATGTATAATAATCAAGTTTGGAACTTGATCATTCTAACCTAAGGTGTAAAAACCAAAGGAGATGAGTGACTTTTCTTGGAGAAAGACTTACATGGGTAGCAAGAAACTTATTAGAATTTTCATAGTCACATGTTCATATTTGGAATGTGAAATTTGACAAAATGATGTCAAAACAAGCGTTCCTCAACAGGAACTCACTTAAGGATGTATTGGATACAACCTAAAGGTTTTGATAGTCAAGAAAATTCTAAAAGGTATGAAAGTTGCGAAGATTCATTGGATGGATTGAAGCAAGCTTTTAGGAGTTGGAATCTCCGTTTTGATAAGTCATAGAGCTTGGCTTGATCAAGAACGAAGATGAATCTTGTATATACAAGAAGATTAGTGGGAGCATGGTGCTATTCCTTATCTAATATGTGGATGACATATTGCTCATTGGAAATGACATTCCTATACTTTAATCTGTAAAGACTTGGTTAAGAAAGTGTTTCGCAATGAAGAATATGGATGAAGCTACATATGATCTTGGCATTAAGATCTATAGAGATAGATTAAGAAAGCTAATTGGTTTAAGCCAAAGTACATACATTGACAAAGTCATTAGAAGATTCCGCATGGAAAATTCTAAGAGAGGACCATTGCCAATGTTACATGGATTTTTCTATGCAAAGAATCAAATGTCCTAAGACAAATGATGAGCATGAGAAAATGAATGGGATGCCATTTGCTTCAGCAATTGGATCCATCATACCATGATAAGTACTAAGCCGGATATATGTAAATGCTTGGAGCATGACGAGTAGATATTAATCCGATAACCGGTGAGAGTCACTGGATGGCTGTGAAACAATTCTTAAAGCACTTTAGAAGGACTAAAGAATTGTTTTGATCTATGAAGGGATGGAAGATGATCTCGTCGTATATGGGTACGCGGATGCATGTTTCCAAACCGATAAAGATGATAAAAGATCGCAATTGAGTTTTATAAATAATAGTGAAGCAATAAGTTGGAATGGTTCCAAGCAGAGTCACTAAATTCTACATACTAAATCTAAGTATATTGCCGCATTGGATGCCGCAAAGGAAATTGTTTGGATTAAGAAGTTCATTGGTGAACTTAAGATGGTTCCTAGTATTGCTAATCCAATAGACCATATTAGTTATAATAGTGGTGCTACTGACCAAGCAAAGGAACCAAGAGCACATCCTAAATCCAAACACATACTTAGGCGTTTTCTTATCGTTCGAGAAATCGTTGATAAGGGAGACGTACATATATGCAAAGTACCTACTAATGATAACGTTACGGACACACTAAACAATAGGACTTCCACAAAGCTAAACATGATGGTCATGTTAGGTCCATGGGTATTGGATACCTAGGGAATTGGGCCTAGGGCAAGTGGGAGATTGTTGGTGTTGGTGCCCTAGGCACGTTTGTTGAACGTTGTAAGTTATCATGATAATAAAGAGATAATAGGATTATTATTATGGCTCGTGTTTGCTTATAATAATATCCGTCCCTAGAGCTTCTTAAGCACTAGTATAAAGGATAAATGATCATGGGATGATCATGTTAGATTTATGGGTACTTGTTTGGAACAAGGTACTGGACATGACCCGCGGTATGAGATTTATGTCATGGTCGATGTCATATATAAATCTCATATTAGTTATGTCATTTGAATCCTTAGACATGAAGTTATTATAGTCTTCCACTTGATGAACATTATGTTTGACATATTCAAACGCTGCCTTAACACGGTAGTTATAAAGGGTATGATTGGCATGATTGGATTCACGTAGGGAAGAATAATAAGCCAAATGGATTTGTCCCTCTTCGGAGAGATGTCAAGCTTGGGCCCCTCGAAGGAATGATGTTGGTGAAATGTTTGGCCAAACTCAAATGGATTGATTGGATCAATGTCATTTGGATTATCAACATATTCGGAATCGAGAAAAGTATTGAACAATACAAGTTGACTTGTTGACCATGACTTGTGTTCAATGACATCGTGGACAAAGGGATTATGACATGTTCTAAAAGGAATGCGAACTTGTATCTAGTTACACTATTTGGGTAGGTATGACGGTTTGCTAGAACCTAATCATATCTTATGGGTTCATGTTTGAACCCATTGCCAACTTAGTGTAATCCTAGAGGGTCACACACAAATAGAACGAATCGTAAAGGACTAAATGGGAATTATGGAAAAATATCAGTGTTTTGGCTTTGGCACGGTCGTGCGCCTTAAAATGGCACGGCCGTGCCATAAATCCAAACCAAGGCAAAACCTGTCGACATGATTGGCACGACCGTGCCAAATTACCAAGCACGACCGTGCCGAAAATGGGCGGCTATGGAATTCGCGCGGACTAGATGGCACGACCGTGCCAGATTGTAGGGCACGACCGTGCCAGTCAAGTCGGCCAGAATTCTTTGTTGCCTAATTTGGTGACGGGATTTAGGTTTCCTAAGTCCTTAAGGGTTAAGGATTAGGACCTATTTAAGGATCCTTTCAGCAGTCATTAAGCACATGATTATGAGTGCCTTCATAAGGTTTTGAGAGGTTATTTTTCTTGTTCTAAGATCCAAAAGGTGAAGAACAAGAATATTCATAATTCCATATAGTTCTTACAATTGTGAAAGCGTGTTTCATAATTTGGTCTAGCAACCAAGATCAAGTGTTCTTGATATTCGTTCGTGGTGTGGATACCGCTAGAGGGTGAAACTTATCATCTTCATAGTTCGTGATTCTTGCTTTGTTCGTGATCAAGATTTCAAGCCTCCATCGAATTCAAGGTTGCAAAATCAAAGGCATCAAGGGTTAGTATTCTAGTATTCATTATGTTGTATTTGACTTAATCATATGAATGGATCTATGGGCTTTGGGTTTCATAAATTTTAAATGCTTAATTCCGCTGTGCATGTTACTACGAAACCCAACACTACACTGGCATGAAGCCCTACACTGGCGATGAAGTCCTACACTGGCGTGAAGTCCTACACTGGCGATGAAGTCCTACACTGGCGTGAAGTCCTACACTGGCGTGAAGTCCTACATTGGCGAGCAGGTAAGTCCTACATTGGCGAGCAAGTAAGTCCTATATTGGCGAGCAGGTAAGTCCTGACTGAGCACCGTCGTCCGCGACACTCCATCAACAATAAAGGGTATATTCAGAATTGGGTCAAGGACATTGATTCCTCATTATGGGTTACTCTCTAAACTCTAAACTTTACTTACAGCAGTATTGCTTTCAAAATGATTTTCAAAATACCTCAAACAACCGTTTTGCATGTTTTCGGAGTCGAACTACGTTTGGTCTGATTTTCTTTTGGGGAATACGTAGGCAGCTTTTCAGCACGACCATACCCAAAGTTCTAAATGGTGTCTTTTCTATCGACGACGTTACTTCATTCATAAGTATCGTCGCCGAGGGGCTCTGTAGACACCCCATTTTGAACTCACATTTATGATTACACTACTCTTGTGTCTCGCCTTTCTGTTTGGATGAAAACTCATTAGTTTTGGCATGTTTCGTTAAGTTTCTAACTGACTCCGTTAGTTAGGGACTAAACTGAACATCATAACTTTAGATAAGGGCAAAACAGTACTTTTGTGCTGGATGCCTCGTATGAGACTATAAGGAACCCACCCCGCGCGGAAACGCGATGAGTTTTGGGGCGAAAAAGCCGAACACGGTTATCTCACAAAACATAACGGAGTCGCCACTTTTGTTAATTATTTAACCCAACAAAAGAAAAGGTTAGAGATTCTATTAGTTCGGAGGTCAGGTTACGCCTTGGGAAGAGTTTTACATCACCCAAGTCACCTCGGATGAGTCCGAGTCTCCCTAATGTTGGTTAACAAAAGTGCATGTGTGTGTGTGTGTTTAATGGAAAAGAGTCTGTTTTAACTTTTATTCAAAATTTAACTGAAAAGGGGGTCCTTTATTAAGAAAACATGGATCAGAGGACAAAATGGACATTTTGCCCCCTGAGCCCAGAGTAGCCGTACGGCTAGAGTATACTCTTCCTGGAATTTTTACAGTTTGTCCAGGAACAATCCAGTTCCAGGCAGAAACAGAGCATTCTGCTGAAACTGGACTAAACTGTTCTGATTTCCAGTTTATGATTAACAACAAAACTTAGAAAGGATCATTCCTATGTACTTAGATCATCAAAAGATCCCCCAAAAACCAAGACTTGGGTGTGATCAAAGGCAATCATTGGAGAAATTTATGAAAAGTTGATGAACATGGCTTTTGAACAAAAATGACCATTTGATGACTAAAGATGGAAACTTTATCATCAAGATGGCATTTTTACACATTATTAACCTTTTAGGGACCAAATTATTGCATAAAGATTCAATCTTTATGACCCAAAATGGGATTTCAATGCTAAATCAATAGGGGAAGTGATAAACACCAAGGTTTTATCATCCCACATGATTATCATGGCCAAATCAAAACAAAATTAACATAAAGATTTGAGCTTTCACCACAAGAGTGGATCCTTAAGCCAAAGGCAACCTTGGGGCAACATTATTTTTCATGAATATTTGATCTTTGTGACCACAAAGGGGGTTTGAAGCTAGATCAAGTTTTGGATGATAAATATTGAAACTTTATCATCCAAATGATCATCCTTGCTTCCAATGAACAACATAATCAACCAAAACATGTTCCTCTTCCATTAAAATAGATTAACAAACAAGAAATATCAACAAACCATGATCATCTTTAGGTTAGAACCACTTTCACACAAAGTGTGAAGGGCACCTTGAATCATTCATGGTTTGGACCATATGTATACATAATAGTGATATATATATAGCTTGGAATTCCAAGGCTTGTAATACATATATATATATATATATATATATATATTGCTTGATATGGACAAGACTTGCAAGAAATATAAATTGCTTGAGATGGACAAGACTTGCAAGAAATGTAAGAGATGAGCAAATAAATATGAACAAACAAGGAGATGAAATGGAGAGAAGGATGGGGGAGAAGGTGGCTTCACCTATGTTTGGTTAGGCCAATCTTCCTCTCTCTTTTCACTCTAAACACTCTTCTGGAGTGATTTTAACAGAGTAACACTAGCAATAATCGTTTCTCACCCTCTGGAATGATCAGCAAGGGGTTCAATTTATAGAGGCTGAGGGTGCTCAACATAGCTGTACGGCTAGGGACCTCATGTGCCCAAACCATCCGTACGACTCGACCTGAAGAGCTTCTGGATTTTTCCAAGTTTAATTCCAGTTCAGTCCTGGAATATTAGGTTTATCCTAGTGAGGTCCTGGCCCATTGGTTTATCCCTAAATGGTACCAAGAATTCCTCTAAAGTAGGTCGATTTCAAATTGGGGTACTTACAGAGCCCCTCGGCAACGTCGCTTTTGAAGAAAGCGGGGTTGTCGATAAAACAAGCATCCCAATCTGATGGGAGGACGGCTTGGCCGATTTGGGTGAGAGAATTTCAAGGCTACTCAAACCTATAAGCATCCCATTTTGATGGGAGGACGGCATAGCCGATTTGGGTGAGAGATTTCTAAGGCTACTCAAACCTATAAGCATCCCATTTTGATGGGAGGATGGCATAGCCTATGCCGATTTGGGTGAGAGATTCTAAGGCTACTCAAACCTATAAGCATCCCATTTTGATGGGAGGATGGCATAGCCGATTTGGGTGAGAGATTCTAAGGCTACTCAAACCTATAAGCATCCCATTTTGATGGGAGGACGGCATAGCCGATTTGTTCTATGGCTGGACGAAGAGGTATAGGATTCCTATGTATCCCTATTCGAGGGAATCAAGCCTATTGTAGTTCGAAATAGTGGTGAGAGATTTTGAGGCTACTCAAACCTATAGACGACCATCGAGGTCGGGTGGGGAACTCGGGCATGACACTCATTCGGTCAGAGGCAAAGTTCGGGCGTGACACTCATTCGGTCAGAGGCGAAGGTTCGGGCGTGACACTCATTTGGTCAGAGGCAAGGTTCGGGCGTGACACTCATTTGGTCAGAGGCAGGGAATCGGGCATGACACTCATTCGGTCAGAGGCAAGGACTAAGGCATGACACTCATTCGGTCAAAGGCAAGGACTCGGGCATGACACTCATTCGGTCAGCCAAAGTCAACATGGGCTTACGTCAAGGACCGCCCTTCTCATTCTAAGTTTTTTCTCAAGATGTGCTATCCGGGTGACCTATATTTTGCTTCACGTTGGGCCACTCGGGGGGACCTAATTGTAATTTCAAAACGGTCGCTCGGGGGACCTAACTCTTATCTCAAGACGGTCGCTCGGGGGACCTAATTTTCATCTCACAATGGTCGCTCGGGGGACCTAATACTTTTTTCAAGACGGTCGCTCGGGGGACCTAATTTTCATCTCACAATGGTCGCTTGGGGGACCTAATTTTATCTCACAACGGTCGCTCGGGGGACCTAATACTTTTCTCAAGACAGTCGCTCGGGGGATGATAAAACCTTAGTGTTTATCATCTTACCCTTTTGATTTAGCTTTGAAATCCCATTTTTGGGTCATAAAGATTGAATCTGTAAGTACCCCAATCTGAATTTGACCAACTTAGAGGAATTCTAGGCACCATTCAAGGATAAACTGATAGGCCAAGACCTCACTAAGACAAAATATGGACACAGGGACTGTTCTGGAATTAAAAGATTGAAAAATCCAGAAGGTCGCAAACATGAGCCGTACGGCTACTTTGGGCACTATCAGCCCCTATAAATTGAACCCCTTGCTGATCATTCCAGGGGGGAAAACGATTATTGTTAGTGTTACTCTGCTAAAATTGCTCCAGAAAGTGTTTTGAGAGTGAAAGAGAAAGGAAGATTGGCCTAACTAAACATAGGTGAAGCCACCTTCTCCCCTATCCTTCTCTTCATCTTATCTCTTTTTTTTTGTTCATAATATTGTCGTTCATCTCTTAATTCTTGCAAGTCTTGTCCATTCAAGCAACTTAATTTCATTGCAAGTCGTGTTCATTCAAGCAACTTAATTTCATTGCAAGTCTTGTCCTTCAAGCACTTTAATCTTAATCTTATTGCAAGTCTTGTCCTACAAGCACTATATATATATATTGTTATACATTATGGTCCAAACCATGGATGATTCAAGGTGCCCTTCACACTTTGTGTGAAAGTGGTTCTAACCTAAGGATGGTCATGGTTTGTTGAATTTCTTACTTATAACAAATTAATGATCTATTTTAATGAAAAAGGCACATGGTTTGGTTGATTATGTTGTTAATTGGTAGCAAGGATGGTCATTTGGATGATAAAGTTTCAATCTTTATCATCCAAACATTGATCTAGCTTCAAAATCCCCTTTGGGGTCATAAAGATCAAATCTTTATGTCAAATAATGTTGTCCCAAGGTTGTGTTTGGCTTAAAGATCCACTCTTGTGGTGAAAGTCCAAATCTTTATGTTGATAGGAATGATCTTTTCTAAGTTTTGTTGTTAATCATAAACTGGAAATCAGAACAGTTTAGTCCAGTTTCAGCAGAATGCTCTGTTTCTGCCTGGAACTGGACTGTTCTTGGACAAACTGTAAAAATTCCAGGAAGAGTATACTCTAGCCGTACGGCTACTCTGGGCTCAGAGGGCAAAATTTCCATTTTGTCCTCTGATACCTGTTTTCTTAATAAAGGACCCCCTTTTCAGTTAAATTTTGAAAAAAAGTAAAAAAAAAAGACTCTTTTCCGTTAAATACACACACACACATGCACTTTTGTTAACCAACATTAGGGAGACTCGGACTCATCCGAGGCGACTTGGGTGACGTAAAACTCTTCCCAAGGCGTAACATGACCTCCGAACTAATAGAATCTCTAACCTTTTCTTTTGTTGGGTTAAATAATTAACAAAAGTGGCGACTCCATTATGTTTTGCGTGATAACCGTGTTTGGTTTTTTCGCCCTTCAAAACGAAAACCCTTTGTTTCCTTCGTCACGGGGCGGGATCCTTACAGTGGCGACTCCGCTGGGGAGAAGTTTGTTTCCGGACTTCTTTCTAGAAGATCCGGGGGCATTCTTGTGTGGGTCAAACTCCCGCCCCCGTTAGTTGACCTTGTGCATGCTTTTGTGTGTTTCATGTTTCTGTTTGAACTTTTTTGGGTGGATCTGTTCTGGAAATGCAATAAACTGGGGCTTGGTGATCAGAAGTTGGAAAAACTGGAAAAAATCTCAACCTTCTTGTCTTAGCCGTACGGCTACTTTGAGTAGGGGGTCAGAATGTTGCAATTTAACCATTTTGTGTAGGAAGCAACACTCTTAACACCCCCTTTGCTTCTGCTTGTCCAGGTTCCAAATTTACAGTCTTATTCGTGCACATTACCTCATTTTCTTTGGCCAAAACTTGGTTCTTAAAGCTTGGTTATGCACAATCTTTTGGGAAAATAAAATAGGTTTTCAAAGCCTCATTGTGCATAACCCTTCTTGAAAAATTTCTTTGTTTTCAAAACCCTCTTTTTGTTGTGCACAACTTGATTTGTACAAATGGCTTTCAAATGAATTGCTCTTCTTGTAAAAATGTCTGGTTTTAAAAAATTCTTGGTTGTGCACAATTGTTACATGTACAAAGTTTTGGTCCTCACTTGTTCATATTCTTTGATTGATTGCTTGTATAAATTGCTTATTCCATGCTTGTTCATACTTGTTCATATCTTGCTTATGCCATGCTCATCATGTTGAAAAACAAAATAAAAATCTCTATTTTGACTCAAAATGGGAATATAGAATTGACTTCACACAACACGCACTTGACCTTGCACGTTCCAAATACCCTTTAAACCTGGGATGGATGCCAGATGCAGCTCGATTGGCGCTCTTATTCCCTTCGAGCGCGCACGGGTCCATTCCACCTCCCCTTCCGAGCCGAGTCAACCACACATGTCCGTGACACACAAATACCGTGACTTTGGTTGGTTTTTGGTCTAGTTCACGTTGCCATTGTCTTTAAGCACGTGTCCAAAGTCAATTATGGCCAAGTTAATGCCCGGGTTACGACTCCTTGATGTAATGCAGGTATAGCCTAACCCGCCTTTAACCCCGTGTGTTAATGATGACCACAATTAACAAAGGTCATGTGCTAAAGATAGGGTAACACCGTGTCGTTAAGCCTTAATGAACGAGTCATGTTAATCATCCTTAAGCTCATGGTCGAGGATTGAGACACCTCATTCAAAATGAGGTCGTGTCAGGATATTGGTGCAGCCTTCGGAACAGTCTCGATCCCGACTGGGGCTCAATCATGATTAGGATGACCCGCACATCGGGAACCTTGCGACGCACTAGACCTTAGGATCATTTCTTTCGATCGGTGGAAGCCGCTTGCCCTATAGGACCCTCGCCCGGGATAGTCCGTCCTTGGGAGTGTGCAATACAGGTGAAAAACGAGGGGTCTATAGACGTAGTGATGGCCTCCACTGATCCAGGATTTAGAATAGTTGCGAAAAAGAAGAGAAATCTTTTCCAACCATTTAGGAATAAAAATGCGTTTTAAGTAAACCTGAACAGCTAATTAATTGCGCGTTGCATGAATTCACTCCGTCTTTGCTTCTTGTCTTTGACACATTGAATTCTCTCGCTAATAAGCGTCATCCCGTTAAGTCTTTGGACGGATCCATGTTATCCTCCAAGACCTCAGGTAACCCCGTCAATCTTTGGATAGGTCCCCGTTAAGATTCCCATCAAGACCCTAGGCGTTGTCCCCTAGGTCCCCGTTGAGATTTCCCGCTAAGATTCCCATCAAGACCCTAGACGTTGTCCCCTAGGAAGTCGGTCAAGTCCTTGGGTGGATCCTCGTTATCTTCCAAGAAGTCCGTCATGTTCGTCTTTCCCTCTTAAGATTCTAAACCCACTCGAACTACAATGACCTGAGCCTCTCATCACGTGGGACCCCCTCCCTCGTAGTGAGGGGAACGTAGGAAACTTTAGCCCGGTCAAATATCCCGAAAGGAAAGCACATGCATCTTTAGCCCAAGCACTCATCCAAATTTTACCCAAGTCTAAACTACCTCTTTTTCTTCCCCGTATGCTCAGATGAAGTGGAAGAGAGAATCATGCCGCCGCCTAGTGCGTGTGGAATCAGAGAGTTCCTCGGTCACCGCAACTTCTCTAACCCAGTACCTCGGAAAGACCGCTTCAATGGATGGTAGTTTGGGAAACGACGTTGCAGATAACCTGGATATCCTGACGAAAGGAGAGCTGCTCCAAGCTCTAGAAGCCTCCGGGGCTATGGAGGAAGTCATCACAAAGAGCCGTAAAGAAACATAGAACCCGTTCGATGAGTCGATGAGACAAAGAGATGTCACAACTGATGGTCCCTTCACCAAAGTGACCAACCACAATGAAAAGGTGGAAGCTACCCGACCTCCGGATTGTAACCAAATAATGCCCCCTCCATCTCACCAAAATACCGAGACCTCCATTTCTTCGCCCCAACACGCCGTCATCCACAACGAGCCTCTCACTCAAATCTTCCTCACTCTGTCTCATCCCAAATCCAATATCTCCCATGAGACACTTCCTATAAAACCCCAAGCACGATCCACTCAAAAGGCCCGCAAACCACCGTTCACACCGGTTATGCCTCAAGCATCATACTCACAATACCATACCCTTTCTCGGTTTAATGCCATCAACCAAGTCACCGGGGCTCAGTCACTGTTTAGACCATATGTGGATACCCGACCATGCATCACTAACCGATTTCCATCGGATTTCCTGATAAGATTCCATGGTGACCCATATCATCCCTATAATCCAAGACCTTTTGGACCACAAGATCCTTACATGCCTACGATACATACCCCTGCGAGCAACCAAGGGTACGGGTATGCCTACGCCCCCGCGCCTCCGCAAAATCCTCTCAACCATCCGTTGGGGAAGAGAAAGCAAATGGAAGCTAAGTTCGAAAGGACACTCAATGAGAACCCGTTTGCATTGAGAGACGGGGATTGTTGTCCCCAGCACACTTCAGTCGATGATGAAAGAAAATCCAAATGCCAAGCCAGACCCCGTTTCACAAGGTATGAGGATTTCGGAATGCCCATAAGCAAGGTATTTGAGGAATTGGTTAGGCAAGGCCTTGCGAAGCCTCTTGTCTATTTCTAACCCACAAACCCCAAGGGGCGTCTCGACACAACTGAATGGTGTGCCTTTCACAACTACCATGGGCACGATACCGATGATTGCATCGCTTTAAAACGCGTCATCCGGAAGTTAATCGCGCAAGGAAAGCTTGAACGCCCCGGTTTGTGAAATTGATGGTGTTGTGGTTGCCGCGACAGAGGATGAAATTTCAAAACCCTTTTCATCAACCTCCCCTTAGAAAAAGTTAGAGTCCATTGTTAGGATGTGTGATAAGTCTTTAGGAAAAGTCGGTTAAGATGTCTGTTAGGTTTAGTTAAAGTCTTGACTCCCTAGTTGATGCCATGCGGTGACCATTTTGGATCCATTGACAGTTTTCTTAATAAGATTATTATTGTCATTATTGCCTTGTCCAAAAAAAAATGTGTGCGAGTCCTTCACCCAAAGAAAAAGTGTGTCTTTCAAAAAAAAAACCGAGATCAAGTTTTCTTAAAATAAGAAATCGAATTTTTTTCCTAAAAGGATAATCCGCTAATGAAGCATGCTTCTCGAATCATGGTTATAATTTCACCTTGAGGTTTAAAATGCTAAAGTCATTTGCGGTTTTGTCCCCCGGAAACATCGACCAAGGAGCTCACATCTGAATTGGTGTCCGAGGCAACCGTCCACATGAGGAAGAAAAGTTGGAATACCGATTGAAAGAAAATGCCTGTTGTAGACACCCCGCCTTGGACCGCTCACCCCGATTACACACTTGATTTTGTGTTTCTCCCTCTTTTAAGTGTTTTCTGTTAGTTTCTGTTACTTTGGTTAAGTTCCAGACGGACTCCGTTAAGTCCCGGGACTAAACTGAATAACAGTTCTAACTTTCTAGTCCATTCTGTCAAAAATTGCTTTTCAGAGTCGCGCGCCTCCACCTCTTGAGGCCAGACGCGCGCGCCTTCCGCCGCCTAGGTGGGATGCGCGCGCTTCTGGGGTGTGTCAGTTACAGATTCTGCCCAAGAATCTCTCCCTTGCTCATTATACATGATTTTGCTCGGGAAAGATTTCTTGGAGACTCCGTTTGGCTCCAAAAACTCCCCTCTTTCAACTATAAAAACCCCTCCAATCCATCATTGGAAAGGACCTTGGACCTTTTTCTCACTTCTTTTCTAGACTTTTCCTTGGGACTTCTTTGAGACCCTTGTCAACTAAGCATTCAACATCTTCTTCAAGGCTTTTCAAAGGATACTATAGGTAAATGTCTTAAGCGTTTTTCTTCTTCTTCTTCTTCTTCTTCTTCTTCAATCAAATGTGCAATCACCCCAAAACCATTTGGGACATGACACCAATGGTCCTTTCATTACATTGAATTGGCTTAGGAATCATCTTCCTACATTTTAAACTTTAAAATCCCTCTTTTATCATCATTTCGAATAGGAAGAACGCATTTATCTTTAAAGTGAATTATGAACAAACAAGACCGACTTTGCTCGGGCGAAATGGGTGTTTAAGTACTTCCCATTTCGTAACCTAACCCCCGAACCCCTCATCCCAAAGAATCTCTGTTTTCGTAAATCAAACTTAGGCTCATAAACATTAGGTTTTCTTACGTTCCTCAAAAACGTGGGTGGCGACTCTAAAACACAATTAGACATCCTAGGTAATTCACGCGCTCTAGTCAAGCTGTGGTTCCCCGGGGTATCTACAGTGGCGACTCCGCTGGGGAATGCTTGAGGGTTAAACTTGTGTTTCTGTTCATAATTCACTTTTCTGGGCATTCTGGAAATTGACATGGGAAGCGCACGCCTCGGACCTTCATGGTCCAAAGCGCGCGCGTCCCGCGTCAAATTCCAGAATCGCCCGCCTTCCATGTGTTCTTCCTATTCTTCCTATTATTTCGTGCTAACAAATATTGCAGGGGTTCCATCACACAATCAGGGCCAGGGCAATCCCCTGAGTCCATAAGTTTCTGATAATCTGACAGGTTAGCCCAGAAGCGGGCGCCTCCCAGATACAATGCGCGAGGCGTACACTTCTGGGCCAATTTCCAGGGCAAGAACAGGTTTCAGTGCCTGAACAGAACACTGGGGTGTGGGCACAGTTGCCTGCATCAGAACAGAATTGAACCCTTGGACTGTTTAATTTTGTGTTTATTTACCGGTCACACGGGTGATTCGGGAGTTGTAATTTACGTGCTTATGTGTTTTTTTTTATCTTTTCTTTTCAAAAAAAATAAAAATAAAAAATTTTGTCACGTGATAGACCTCACACTACATGCACATTACTCCTATAAATTGCTCACTATCGAGTCGCACGAGTCCAACCCCAAACCCATCGAGGCCCATCCTAGAAAGTTTCAAGCTCCACTAGACCTTGGCTCTTTCGAAGCGGTAAACCTCAGCCCGTGGCGTAGTTCATGACTACATGCCGGGGGTGACCTTTAAACCTCTCTTTAGCTGAGCACAAACCACACGATTCTAGTTAGGGTCTAACACTCCGTGACCAAGTTGGTTTCCATGTACCGAGATTTGCCTAAACTAATGTTTTCAAATCATACATGCCAACTTGTTGAAACGGATGCAATAAAAATCCGTCCCCAAAAGTGGTTATTTTGGACGAAAATAAAAAAATCCGTCCCCGCATGTATGCTTTACTACATTAATTTAGTTTAATCCCGACACATGTAGGATTCACAAATGCGATGGAATCCGATGAGTATATGGGACCGCGAGATGGTCTATATACTAATGTGACGATTCCATTATCTTCTTAGAAACCCCAAAAGGGACCCATTCCCTCTGACTTATAAAATAATAATAAAAAAATGAGTCTTTTTCTTATGTGGTTCGAGTCGTGTGCCCAACTGTGTGTTCTCAACCTCTTCATGGACCGAAAGTGTGAACCGAGACTGACAAGGGCTACTTCTCCTATTATAGGTTGGAGTGGTACTCTCCGCATCTACAGGGATTCATCCAACAGGCTTGTCCGTGAACCGATCACTCCAACATCATCAATGGCCGGCGACTCCAGCACCAACAACGCCATGACTCTCGAACAGCTTTCTGCCATGGTTCAAGCACTCCAACAACAAGTCTCTACCCTTAACCAAGAGGCTCAAACCAAAGAAGCCTTGTGGCAAGCTCATGTCGAAAGTCAAAGGGAGGCCCACGAGGCCGAGGTTAACCAATTGAAAGCCAAGCTCCTCAAGCTCTCCAAGAACAAGAGGGTTAATGACAATGAAGAATCCGAGTGGACCGAGGGTTTGTTTGAAAGCCCATATGTCAGTGCCCGTACCAAAAAATTGGGAGGACCAAGCACCGACAACAACGACCCCAAAATGGTCGATTCCATCATGGCCTACATTGATCAGAAATTTGACGGCCTCAACATGGGAAAAGGCTCCAACACAAGCCTTTATCAGTCATCCATCCTCATGAGCATGATGGACGCTCTCCCCGACAAATTCAAGATACCCGACATTAGCAAGTTTAAGGGAAACTCATGCCCGATGGCTCACATCGAGACTTACATTTGGGCTATGGTTCCAAATAAGGTCTCCCCAAAAGTTATGGCTCAATGCTTTCCTCTCACCCTCGAGGGGGCGGCAAAGGATTGGTATGAAACTCTCCCGCTCACTGTCCGTCTTGATTGGGAAGCCGCTATGCTTGCCTTCAAAAATCAATATCAAGGCAACACCACTCACCGGCCCATAAGGAAAGAGCTCGAGAACACCACTCAAAGAGACAACGAGTCCTTCATTGACTTCACAAGGAGATGGAATGACAAGCTCTCTGAAATTTTTGAGAGGCCAAACACAAAAGAGCAAATGGACATCTTTCTCAAGTGTCTCAAGATTGATCTCCGCACCCACCTAAGTGGGGCTTGCTACTCCGACTTCTCCCAAATGTATGAGGCGGGGGTACACATGGATGACTTGCTCAAGGAGATTAAGAAGAACACTCCTACTTACCGATACAAGGCCGCCTCTAGTTCAAACAAAGAAGCTTCTGTCAATGCCGTTACTACTGACAAGGGGAATTACAAGAAGGTCCCTCAACCACAAAGCAAGCGGTTCCAAAACGACCGCTACACTCCTCTTAATGGCATGACCATCACCGAGGCCTATGAAGCTCTAAAGGCCAAGGGACAAATCACTCCTCTTCAAGGGTACAAGCAACCACAACCGCTCCGTCCCAATCATGCCCACCACAAATGGTGTGACTACCATAAATGCACCGGCCACCTCACCGAGGATCGCTTCATACGCAACACCATCCAAGATCTCATAGACAAGAGGGAATTCATAATCCCTAATGAGGGTGGTGTCAATGTAATAGAGGTAGGAGAGTTTGAAGGAACCACTCATTCGATCCCAATTGTGAATGAGGGCTCTGATGATATGAATAAACTTGATAATTCTTGTTATGTTGTGACTTATGATGAGATTATGAGGGAAGTGTTAGAGAATAGGAAGAAGAAGCTACACGGGACCGTGAACGTGCTCACTCGCAGTGGCTGAGTAACAACGAGCACAATCCCTCCCAATACCGCAGCAACCAACACCTCTTCTCAAAGATCGCAAGCAAACGACGTACCCGAAGATCCTTTGTTAACACGACTCAAGAAGACGCAAGCCAACATATCCATCTGGGACCTTATTGCATCATCAAAGAAACACCGAGACCTCGTCATTAAGAACATGTACCAAGTCGTGCACAACCAAGGATTTTGAATCAAACATTTTGCAAAAGAACAATTTTCTCATTGAAACCATTTGTACAAAGCAAGTTGTGCACAACAAGAAGAGTCAAGAAATTTTTACAAAAGAGGGGGTTATGCACAATGAGATTTTGGAAATCATTTTTATTGACAAAGGATCATGCATAACCAAGTTTTGGCCAAAAGAATAAAGGTAATGTGCACAAGGCTATAAATTTGGAACCTGGACAAGCAGAAGCAGAAGGCAATTCAGAATGTTGCTGCCCTGCACAAAATTGTTAATTTGCAACATTCTGGCCCTTTTACCAAACTAGCCGTACGGCTAGAGCCATGGGATTGAGATTTTTCTCAATTTCTGCAACTTTTGATCATCATACTCCAGTTTATTTCATTTCCAGAACATATGCACTCAAAACAGTTCAAACAGAAACAGCAAACACACAAAAATATGCACAAAGTCAACTAACGGAAACGGGAGTTTGGCCCACACAAAAGTGCCTTCAAAGCTTCTAAAGAGAAGTTTGTAAGAACTTTATCTCCCCAGCGGAGTCGCCACTGTAAGGATCCCGCCCCGCGCGGAAACGCGATGAGTTTTGGGGCGAAAAAGCCGAACACGGTTATCTCACAAAACATAACGGAGTCGCCACTTTTGTTAATTATTTAACCCAACAAAAGAAAAGGTTAGAGATTCTATTAGTTCGGAGGTCAGGTTACGCCTTGGGAAGAGTTTTACGTCACCCAAGTCGCCTCGGATGAGTCCGAGTCTCCCTAATGTTGGTTAACAAAAGTGCATGTGTGTGTGTGTGTTTAATGGAAAAGAGTCTGTTTTTAACTTTTATTCAAAATTTAACAGAAAAGGGGGTCCTTTATTAAGAAAACAGGGATCAGAGGACAAAATGGACATTTTTCCCCCTTGAGCCCAGAGTAGCCGTACGGCTAGAGTATACTCTTCCTGGAATTTTTACAGTTTGTCCAGGAACAATCCAGTTCCAGGCAGAAACAGAGCATTCTGCTGAAACTGGACTAAACTGTTCTGATTTCCAGTTTATGATTAACAACAAAACTTAGAAAGGATCATTCCTATGTACTTATATCATCAAAAGATCCCCCCAAAAACCAAGACTTGGGTGTGATCAAAGGCAATCATTGGAGAAATTTATGAAAAGTTGATGAACATGGCTTTTGAACCAAAATGACCATTTGATGACTAAAGATGGAAACTTTATCATCAAGATGGCATTTTTACACATTATTAACTTTTTAGGGACCAAATTATTGCATAAAGATTCAATCTTTATGACCCAAAATGGGATTTCAATGCTAAATCAAGAGGGGAAGTGATAAACACCAATGTTTTATCATCCCACATGATTATCATGGCCAAATCAAAACAAAATTAACATAAAGATTTGAGCTTTCACCACAAGAGTGGATCCTTAAGCCAAAGGCAACCTTGGGGCAATATTATTTATCATAAAGATTTGATCTTTGTGACCACAAAGGGGGTTTGAAGCTAGATCAAGTTTTGGATGATAAAGATTGAAACTTTATCATCCAAATGATCATCCTTGCTTCCAATGAACAACATAATCAACCAAAACATGTTCCTCTTCCATTAAAATAGATTAACAAACAAGAAATATCAACAAACCATGATCATCTTTAGGTTAGAACCACTTTCACACAAAGTGTGAAGGGCACCTTAAATCATTCATGGTTTGGACCATATGTATACATAATAGTGATATATATATATATATATATATATATATATATATATATATATATATATATATATATATATATATATATATAGCTTGGAATGCCAAGGCTTGTAATACACACACATATATATATATATATATATATATATATATATTGCTTGATATGGACAAGACTTGCAAGAAATATAAATTGCTTGAGATGGACAAGACTTGCAAGAAATGTAACAGATGAGCAAATAAATATGAACAAACAAGGAGATGAAATGGAGAGAAGGATGGGGGAGAAGGTGGCTTTACCTATATTTGGTTAGGCCAATCTTCCTCTCTCTTTTCACTCTAAACACTCTTCTGGAATGATTTTAACAGAGTAACACTAGCAATAATCGTTTCCCATCCCCTGGAATGATCAGCAAGGGGTTCAATTTATAGAGGCTGAGGGTGCCCAACATAGCCATACGGCTAGGGACCTCATGTGCCCAAACCATCCGTACGACTCGACCTGGCGAGCTTCTGGATTTTTCCAAGTTTAATTCCAGTTCAGTCCTGGAATATTAGGTTTATCCTAGTGAGGTCCTGGCCCATTGGTTTATCCCTAAATGGTACCAAGAATTCCTCTAAAGTAGGTCGATTTCATATTGGGGTACTTACAGAGCCCCTCGGCAACGTCGCTTTTGAAGAAAGCGGGGTTGTCGATAAAACAAGCATCCCAATCTGATGGGAGGACGGCTTGGTCGATTTGGGTGAGAGAATTTCAAGGCTACTCAAACCTATAAGCATCCCATTTTGATGGGAGGACGGCATAGCCGATTTGGGTGAAAGATTTCAAAGGCTACTCAAACCTATAAGCATCCCATTTTGATGGGAGGACGGCATAGCCGATTTGGGTGAGAGATTCTAAGGCTACTCAAACCTATAAGCATCCCATTTTGATGGGAGGACGGCATAGCCGATTTGTTCTATGGCTGGACGAAGAGGTATAGGATTCCTACGTATCCCTATTCGAGGGAATCAAGCCTATTGTAGTTTGAAAGAGGGGTGAGAGATTTTGAGGCAACTCAAACCTATAGACGACCATCGAGGTCGGGTGGGGAACTCGGGCATGACACTCATTCGGTCAGAGGCAAAGTTCGGGCGTGACACTCATTCGGCCAGAGGCGAAGGTTCGGGCATGACACTCATTTGGTCAGAGGCAAGGTTCGGGCGTGACACTCATTTGGTCAGAGGCAGGGACTCGGGCATGACACTCATTCGGTCAGAGGCAAAGGTTCGGGCGTGACACTCATTTGGTCAGATTCGAAGGTTCGTGCGTGACACTCATTTGGTCAGAGGCAAGGTTCGGGCGTGACACTTATTTGGTCAGAGCAGGGTTCAGGCGTGACACTCATTTGGTCAGAGGCAGGGACACGGGCATGACACTCATTTGGTCAGAGGCAGGGTTCGGGCGTGACACTCATTCGGTCAGAGGCAGGGACTCGGGCATGACACTCATTCGGTCAGAGGCAAGGACTCGGGCATGACACTCATTCGGTCAAAGGCAAGGACTCGGGCATGACACTCATTCGGTCAGCCAAAGTCAACATGGGCTTACGTCAAGGACCGCCCTTCTCATTCTAAGTTTTTTCTCAAGATGGGCTATCCGGGTGACCTAGATTTTGCTTCACATTGGGCCACTCGGGGGGACCTAATTCTAATTTCAAAACGGTCGCTCGGGGGACCTAACTCTTATCTCAAGACGGTCGCTCGGGGGACCTAATTTTCATCTCACAATGGTCGCTCGGGGGACCTAATACTTTTTTCAAGACGGTCGCTCGGGGGACCTAATTTTCATCTCACAATGGTCGCTCGGGGACCTAATTTTATCTCACAACGGTCGCTCGGGGGACCTAATACTTTTCTCAAGACAGTCGCTCGGGGGATGATAAAACCTTAGTGTTTATCATCTTACCCTTTTGATTTAGCTTTGAAATCCCATTTTTGGGTCATAAAGATTGAATCTGTAAGTACCCCAATCTGAATTTGACCAACTTAGAGGAATTCTAGGCACCATTCAGGGATAAACTGATAGGCCAAGACCTCACTAAGACAAAATATGGACACAGGGACTGTTCTGGAATTAAAAGATTGAAAAATCCAGAAGGTCGCCAACATGAGCCGTACGGCTACTTTGGGCACTATCAGCCCCTATAAATTGAACCCCTTGCTGATCATTCCAGGGGGGAAAACGATTATTGTTAGTGTTACTCTGCTAAAATTGCTCCAGAAAGTGTTTTGAGAGTGAAAGAGAAAGGAAGATTGGCCTAACTAAACATAGGTGAAGCCACCTTCTCCCCTATCCTTCTCTTCATCTTATCTCTTTTTTTTTGTTCATAATATTGTCGTTCATCTCTTAATTCTTGCAAGTCTTGTCCATTCAAGCAACTTAATTTCATTGCAAGTCTTTTTCATTCAAGCAACTTAATTTCATTGCAAGTCTTGTCCTTCAAGCACTTTAATCTTAATCTTATTGCAAGTCTTGTCCTACAAGAACTATATATATATATTGTTATACATTATGGTCCAAACCATGGATGATTCAAGGTGCCCTTCACACTTTGTGTGAAAGTGGTTCTAACCTAAGGATGGTCATGGTTTGTTGAATTTCTTACTTATAACAAATTAATGATCTATTTTAATGAAAAAGGCACATGTTTTGGTTGATTATATTGTTAATTGGTAGCAAGGATGGTCATTTGGATGATAAAGTTTCAATCTTTATCATCCAAACATTGATCTAGCTTCAAAATCCCCTTTGGGGTCATAAAGATCAAATCTTTATGTCAAATAATGTTGTCCCAAGGTTGTGTTTGGCTTAAGGATCCACTCTTGTGGTGAAAGTCCAAATCTTTATGTTGATAGGAATGATCTTTTCTAAGTTTTGTTGTTAATCATAAACTGGAAATCAGAACAGTTTAGTCCAGTTTCAGCAGAATGCTCTGTTTCTGCTTGGAACTGGACTGTTCTTGGACAAACTGTAAAAATTCCAGGAAGATTAACAAACAAGAAATATCAACCAACCATGATCATCTTTAGGTTAGAACCACTTTCACACAAAGTGTGAAGGGCACCTTGAATCATTCATGGTTTGGACCATATGTATACATAATAGTGATATATATATAGCTTGGAATGCCAAGGCTTGTAATACATATATATATATTGCTTGATACGGACCAGACTTGCAAGAAATATAAATTGCTTGAGATGGACAAGACTTGCAAGAAATGTAACAGATGAGCAAATATATATGAACAAACAAGGAGATGAAATGGAGAGAAGGATGGGGGAGAAGGTGGCTTTACCTGTGTTTGGTTAGGCCAATCTTCCTCTCTCTTTTCACTCTAAACACTTTTCTGGAGTGATTTTAACAGAGTAACACTAGCAATAATCGTTTCCCCCCCCCCCTTTGGAATGATCAGCAAGGGGTTCAATTTATAGAGGCTGAGGGTGCCCAACATAGCCGTACGGCTAGGGACCTCATGTGCCCAAACCATCCGTACGACTCGACCTGGCGAGCTTCTGGATTTTTCCAAGTTTAATTCCAGTTCAGTCCTGGAATATCAGGTTTATCCTAGTGAGGTCCTGGCCCATTGGTTTATCCCTAAATGGTACCAAGAATTCCTCTAAAGTAGGTCGATTTCAGATTGGGGTATTTACAGAGACATTGATGTCTCGTACGAGACATCTCCTCTGTCTGCGAGCTTGATTCGCTTTCCTTCTCCGTCCCGATCTCTTTCTTGGCCACCACTCTCCTAATCCGGGAAGCATATCAGTAGGAGACTTCCTGGAGGTTTCCTATTGATTCCTTACCTAATTAAGCCTCTCTACTTGGTCCCTATGCAATCTAAGCCTATAAATAAAGAGTCTTTCACTCCTAAATGCTGGTTAATGATCCCTTGACCACAAAAAAGAGGTTAAGAACTCTCTGATCAGTGACTCCCAAAAGAATCCCGTTTTTACTCCTCCCTCACACCAAAACACCACCTAAAACTCATATTTTCAATCCACAAACATCACAAAACTCTTGGATCATCAAGGACTTAGTCAAGGCCATCAATTGGAATCTCAAGAACGCTTTAGGTAAACTCCTACGCTTTTAATATCTACATCTCATCTCCTTCTTTGTTTTAGAGTGGTGTAATCCCATCAAAAGGATCAGCCTAGAGCCTCTCCAATCCATGGAGATGGTCTCGAAGCACATGATCCGACATTCCAATAATTAAGAAATTAATTATTGGCTTTATTTGTTTTAATTGTTTATTCTTTATTTGATTAAAAACACCTAAGCAAGACCAATCCTAGATTGGGTGGATTGGGTGCTCCTTGACCTTCCCAATCCATAACTTAACCGCCGAACTCAAGAATCTCACGGTCCGTGTTCCGTTCAACAACATGGTGGCGACTCTCAAATCAAAAAGGCAAGCGTGTATCCTTCTCGGGTGCAAACACAATGATTTTGATTCTCAATCATTAAGAGCCCCACGTAACCTCTAATATCTATTCCTCAATGTTATCGAAGGCACCCTACCTCCAAAATATACCTTGCAATCTATTAAGCATTAAGCATTAAGCATTAAGCATCAAGTGCTTAATAGATCGAACACCACTATACTCTTGTCTCAATAGGCAGCTAGCTCACTCTCACAACCTTGTTATCGGTAGAGACTATCTTCTTCTTTTTTTGAACTTAGTCAAACTCTAATTAGGTCAACAATTTTTTCATTAATTGTTAAAAGTTTAAAATGAGACAAAAGGAGTATATAACAAAAAAAAACATATACTATTTTTAAAAAGCAAATCTATGTAAATGATTTTTTTTTACCACAAAGTTGTTCTAATTAATTGGCTATTAATTAAATATATTACTCTCACTGTCTCAAAATATATGTCCACATTTCCTTTTTAGTATGTCCCATAGTATATGTCCACTTTCAAAAATGGTAAAAAAAAATATTTACTATTCCTCTCACTCATTCTCTCTACTAATTTACTTTTATACTCACAACACCAATCAACTTATTATTCACTCCCACTCATTCTCCTTCCTACTTTACTTTCATACTACAACAATGGGAACAAAATAAAAGAATTCCTTATTTAAGAATTTTCCCCTAAAACCTACTCTTTCAAAATTACTCCCGTTTATTGTATTTTGTCCAATGATACGGATTGTTACGTGTAAGCTTCAGATAAAACGTTATTAACACGTAGAATTTGTGATACGTGCGGTTTTTTGAGTAAATCTGTTCAAATAGTATTTATTGAGTGATTGAAATCCAATCTCTTCATTAAAAAAATATGTTGTTTGGTATTCCTAAATTTTCTCTAGCCATATCTTAACTATGAATTTGTATCTCAGAGATAATGATTCATGTTTAATGTATAATTCTTTTAACAACATGTAGACTTTTACTGCAACATTCATCTTCAATTTATGCAATACAAATTAGAAAAAAATAAACTTATTTATATTCTTTTATAAAGATGATTATGATTAATATATGCATTCAAAATTAGAAAGAAAACATATTACTCAACATTAAAAACATATTAAATATATATAATTTTCATGGATTATATATACTACTATATATTTATTGTACCGTATTTTTAATATATAGTTGATTAATCAATAAGATTTACATGGGTTGTTATGAGATTTTATGGAGTTTGGAAAATCACGACGACTGTTTGCTTAGAAATAGGAGATGACAGTTTCTATATATAGCATTGTTAATTTGAGCAGGAAAATTGTGTAAGAAAGCTGTGTTATGATCTCTTGTGCCATTATATAATAGATAGATATCTACTCATATATCTTACAATTATACTAATAGTGACCAAATACATTCTCTCAACCTCTTTTAAAATATAAGAAATGCAAAAATTATGACACAACAACTACATCCATAATTATAAAACCAAAAACTAAACTCCATCTTCCATAAGTTAATTTTTGTAAATAAAAAATTTAATTATCAAAATCAGAAAATAAATCATCGAGATGATAAAAAGCATAAATAAATTATAAGAAGACGAAAAATAGAAATAAAGTTGTGTTGGGTTAATGCTTTTGAATTTGGGACGCTAAGTTAAAGGATTAAGCAACAGAAAGATTTCGCAATTCCTTGGCAGAGCAGCTTGAAAGGTCCGGGCAGACCTTGACATATGACCCGGGCGGACCTAGGGGGTCCGGGCGCACCAGGCTCAAGACCCGGGCAGTCCAAAGCACGTCGGAAATAATGCATGATGGAGAGGAGTAGATCCGGGCGGACCTTGGAAGGCACCCGGCCGGACCAAGGCCAAGGGTCCGACCGGACCAAGGTCAACACCCGCCCGGACCAAGACCCCAGAATCCAGGTTCGTGCAGATTTCAGCAGTTACGTAAAAGGGAAGGTTTTCAAGTCAGTTTCGTACTAGAATTCCAAGTTCCTATCAGACTTTGAGATAGACTTCACCGGTATAAATAGAGGTCATTAGTCTAGATCAAAGTTAGTTGTTTTATCTCAGATAAATCTTTAGAGTGCTCAGAATAGGTCTGTAATTCTACAGTTACACAGTTAGGAATTATTGTGATCAATAATTCGTGTAGCAGTAATAGTGAGATCTTGTAATCGTTTCTCCAGATTGATAATAATATTCTCTCTCCTCCCCGTGGACGTAGCCAAGTTGGTGAACCACATATATCGGTGTTCTTGTGATTGCTCGCTTTTCTTATCAAGTCTTGTTATTGCTCTAACAAGTTGAATGGGTAACAGCAGAGCTCTATTTTTCAGTTATAATCCTAGTGGTAATTGTCACGTAAGCTGAACCAAACTCATTTTCATAGATCGCTTTTATGCATGATACACTTTTTTTCTTTCTAAATGCCTCTTTAAAATTTTATTTGCTTTTTCATTATTCTCTTTTTCTATTGCAAAATTAATCACTTCAATTATACTTCATCCGTCCTAAAATAGACTTTTAACTTTATAATTTTAAAGGATAAACCCATTGTTGGACTTGATTAATTGCCATTTCTTGTTCAACACGAAGAGTTTCGTTATTCTTATTTTCTTCTTATTCCAAAGTTGTATAAATTGAAATAATCAACTCCAATTTTCCCGTTTTATCGCCGAGTATTCATTAACAGTTTTATATTATGAAAATACCTTCTTAAATTTTGATGTAAGGGTAATAGTTCAATTTAAATAGTTTTACATCCAAAACAATAGTAATTATTTTAAAGTAAAAGTTAGTTACAAAACAACGGTAATTATCGTTCAAGGGAGTATATAAAATTAAAAAGAATCTCTCATAATAAAATTCCAAAACAAATAACATCAAATATTAAACATTAGCAATTTCGTCTTATTTTGTTAGGTTTATTGTATTTTGATTTATTTAATTATATAAATAAACTCAATTTGTCTAATCTATATTTAACGTATTTGCAATTTTATGTAAATATGCAATTGGAAAAAAAGAAAGGAAAACTTTACGAATAAAACCACAAAATTTGTTTCAAACAATTTTTCTCAGAAGATCTGTTATATTATTGGATTAATATTTTTTACTAATTATCTTCAGTTGATTTGTCAAACTTATTTATCCGTGCATTTAATGCACGAATGTAGGACTAGTATTAAATAAGTTTGATAATATTCATAATTATAGTATTATCTCTTTCCTTATCTATAGATTTGTTACTATGGATACATACATACTATAAATTATACTACCTCCGTCCCCGCTCAATGTGCACTTTTACTGTTAATGTGGTCAATTCATTCGAACTTTGACCATTATTTTGTGAAAATCTAGCTATTATTATACAATTTTGAAAGTTGTTATTGTTTTATTGTTATAAATAGTATCAATAACATCTTTCAAAATTGCATAGAAATATATAGATTTTCATAAAATTAAGGTCAAAGTTCAGTCAAATTGACCAAAAAAGTCAAACAGTGCACATTGAGCCCTGGGACGGAGGTAGTAGTTTTTTTTTTTTTGAAGGCTACTATAAATTATAGTTAGCACAATATTAGCATAGATAATACTTGTATATATAGGTTATATATTTAAAGAGTTTTTTTTTTTCTTATTTAATTCATAGTTGAACTCAATACATAATCATCAGCAGAAGCGCCTAGGAGACAAATCCTAGGGAGAGAAAAACTTCTCTCTAACTTCGGGGGGAACTCCTCTAATATGGAATACAGTACATATACTTATTCCTAAACCGACTCATGACTCTTCCACGTCCGTTTCTATTTACCAACCAACTCAAGAAACCTTTAATTCCGACCTAAAAATTCCAGGTTTCCTAATTTAAACCAATTCTCTTTAATTAAACGGAAAATAGTGTTTATAAATTTTGTAATTCATTGAAGTTTGTTCTTCTTCTATCAGTATACCCAGAATCCCAGATCCAGTTTTTACTAGCTCTGTTTATTTATTAAGAACCAGCCAGAGGACTAAATCTCAGATTTTTTTGATATTCTTATATTCAGAAGGAAATTATGTCTTCAAGTAAGAGATTATGTCAAGGGAAGGAGGACATGATTTTGAAACTGCCCAGAGAAATAGTAGATTATATTCTAGAGCAATTACCCGGACCGGACGCAGCTAAAACAAGCCTTCTATCACGAAGCTGGAGATTTATTTGGTCTTCACGTCCAAAACTTATTTTCGACGAAGAATTCTTGCAACATGTCAAACTGATTCGTGGTAAATCATTCGTCGTCACTCAATATGCCAAATTCACAAAACTAATCAACATCCTTCTTTTGCTTCATGATGGCCCTGTTCTTAAGTTTTGCCTCCACATCCCCAGATTTTATAAAGGTTTAAGGAAGTACTCGGAGATCAATGATTGGTTATTAAGCTTATCGAGGAACAAGATCGAAGAACTTCAAATTACGAATTCAAATCAGGGACTCTACAGATTGCCATCTTATATCTGGGGGTTCACATCACTGAAAAATTTGAAGCTCGAGAATTGCAAATTGAAGCCACCACATGAGTTTTTCAGTGGGTTTCGTAATCTTGTTACTGCTGAGTTTGTGGGTGTCTCTTTTTGTCCTAATACTACTGAAACTCTACTAGACAACACTCCATTGCTAGAGATGTTGACATTCAGATGTTGCACCGGTTTAGAACATAAAATCGTCCGTGCTACTCCAAAACTTGTTTCTTTTACTACTGTGGAGAGTGATAAAGTTGGTTGGCAGTGGTTTGAGCGAAATCAACAGCTTCAAAATGTGCACTTAGAGTTGGGAAGACAAGTGAATGCTGATATATTTGGTAACGACGTCAATTTGATAAAGCTTGTACGGTATCTCCCTAGAGTTGTGATACTTCGGTTGGACGGATTTTCTCTTCAGGTAAAATTTTACTACTTTTACCCTTTCTCAATATGAGTGTCTATTTTTGTGCTTGATCATAGTTAGTAACTCTTTTTAGATAAAGTCTGAGGTTCCATCCCAAAACCAATTGGCAATGGGAGGAGTGGCCCTGGATCTTTATATAGTCGGGCATTGGCTAGTTAATTCCCAATAAGGGATAATTGCTCCAACACGCCCCCTCACGCGTAGCCGAACTTTGGGCTTACTCGTGGACATATAATTGGGTGACGTGGGGCTAGATCATCGTGGGCCGAACTTTGAGCTCACACGTGTAAAGGGTCAGCTCTGATACCATGATAAGTAACCAACTCCTCTAAAACCGGCCAAACTTTGGGCTCGCACGTGTAAAGGGTCAGCTCTGATACCATGATAAGTGACCAACTCCTCTAAAACATAAGGTTTTAGAGGAGTTGGTTATGGTATCAGAGCTCTGGTTATCGCAAGGTCAGGGGTTCGAATTCTTCCGCTTGCATATTATTACCCGGATTATTAAGTGCTAAAAATTGCACTATGTTGATGCCCGATAAGTGGCATGTTTGTTAATCTCTCCACGTGTGTCACCGGGTCACACGTGAGGGGGAGTGTTGAAACTTGATATTCATTGTAGGTGCCCTCTCTAACACCTTAATGTTTTAGAAAAGTTGGTTACTTAACACTTTTCACATTAGGAAACATTAATGTTTTATTGCCGGGTTAAGACACGCACCTTCATGAGTATTTTGGGAAATTACTGGTACCCCTTGCGATCAATCGTAAAGCAACACACACCCACAAGCAACAATTA
This sequence comes from Campanula takesimana, assembly GCA_026119855.1. Classification (NCBI taxonomy): domain Eukaryota; kingdom Viridiplantae; phylum Streptophyta; class Magnoliopsida; order Asterales; family Campanulaceae; genus Campanula; species Campanula takesimana. Next base: position 35,041 of record JAOWBW010001700.1, on the reverse strand, counting down.
TATGAGAGAACACACATAAGAACACAAGCTAATTGTTAACCCGATTCGTTGAATTCATCAACTGCGTACTGGGGCGTTGCCAAGCCATGAATATAATGCATATTCTTTCAATATGATGCTACAATGTGTTTTAGCCTGAAATTAGGTTTATATATAGGTGTACCAGAAAGATCCCTAAAACTAATTTGAGTAGAGACCTTATCAAAATAGGAAATTGCATGGTTGTTGGCAGCAGACTTATGTGGCCGCATAAGGTGCCCACATAGAATCCTATGCAGCCACCTAATTTGGGTGCATGTGGTAGCAGAAACTTTGTCCGTGATTTCCTTTCTTTCTTTCTCCTCCTTTTTCGTCCTCCTTGAGTACTTTGATCTCAACTCAAACTTCTCCTTGGCTTAGAATTCCACCCCACCAATGTTCCTCGTTGGTATAGACTCTGAAACTCAACAACCTCTCACTTGGAGACTAGAATAAAAAAACATAGTAATGAAATGTCACTCCCACTAGAGAATGATCCTCTACACACATTTGTATACCTCCATGACTAACTTGGAAACAACCGAACACTAAGCTCAAATACAAAGGCGAGTTGAAGCCGCGTGTTGCTTCTACCTCTCCATGTCAATCACATTCCTCATATCAATCATGATCCTTTTATGTAATTGCGGCTTCGCCTTCTCTCTCCAAACCCACTTTCCTCCCGATGTCCTTCCTTAAAACACAACTCTTCCTTGTTTCTCGCATCGTCTAGTGGTTATCCTTCGCTCGTTGTTAGGTCCATGTGACTTTTTCTTTTCCTTGTTGGCCAATATTAAGTAATCACCTCTCCTTTAATATGTTGTTTATTGATGGACCTCTTTCCACAAAATGTCCCCTCTGCTAGCCACCTACTCCCACTTTTGTTGTTGTTGTGGGTAGTGTACAACATTTTCTCCTTTCCCAAGAGCTATTATTGTTGCTCCTCTTGTGATCATACAAGTCCCGCAGTTGAAGGTGACTCCATAACCTTCATTATCCATGTGTCCGGTGGAAATGAACCTCCTGTTCAAGCTAAGAATATGCCTCACATCATGCAACTGCAAGACAGTCCCACTCGGTGTCCCAAGCCGTACATCTCCCTTCCCTATGATCTTTAATGGTTGATCATCACTAGGATAGACCACGGAAAATCTTGTGGCGTGTATTGCTCTGTTACATCTTCACTGCTGCAAAAATGAAATGGTGCTCCTAAATAGGGGTGAGCAGAAAAACCGAAAAAAACCGTTAACACTGTTAAAAAGTGAAAAAAAAGATACCGAAAAATTGAACAGTGGCATTTTAAATCGTCCCGGTTTACAAAATTTTGAAAATCGAAAGTTTCGGTTCAGTTTAGATGTTCAGTTTGAAAACTGTTAAGAAACCGAACCGTTAACGTTAAAGTGTACTCCTTCTGTTTCAAGTAAGTTGCAACACTTTTCCATTTAAGGGCATTTCTCTTAAGTTGAAACAATCTAAAAATGGAAGATTTTTGTTACTTTTATAATCCACCACTCATTCTATCTCTTCCTCCCTACCACTCATTATTCTCCACTCATTCTATCTCTTCCTCGATTTCCTCACTCCTAGCCCCTGGATGACCATCATTTTCCTTCTTCAAGCAATCATAACCAATATGGCCCTTCACACCATACTTGTAGCACTTGACCGGATTCTACTTAGATTTCGGTCCTCTCCTTCCTTTACCATTCTCCGCCCCAAAGTCTCTCCTTTCTCTTTCCTTCACAATGTCTGGCTAATAATGAGATGTCTGACTTCCACATATACTAACGGTGCCTTATTTGTCGACACACTCATCATCGTGACAGACGTCTCCTAACTATCGGGAAACGAGTTCAGTAGTAGACAAGCATGTACTTCGTCAGAGAATGTAATACTTACACTTTTCAATTAGTCCACCATACCCTTAAAATTGCTGATATGACTCCCTGCTGTGCCGCTCCTTCTGACATCTTCAGATTCATGAACCGCGTCATCACATAAACTTTGGTGATATTTGATAGCATCCCATACATGTCTGATCTATAGCATTTCTACTGTAGTCTTGACCTCTAGCGTGTTCTATGGGATATTGTTGGTTAGCGCACTCCTTACCGCACCTAACGCCTTTCGATTCATTGTCTCCCAATCTCCTTTTTCTATGTCAGCAGGTTTATCTCCCAACAGTTTGTGAAGATCCTTACAATAAAGGTAATCGCTATCCTCGTTCTCCAAAACATGAACTTCACTTCATTGAATTTCTCTACGGTGTTCTTACCCATCTTGATTACCTCACTGAATCCCTAAGAACGCGATTTAATGATCAACTTATGAAAATTTAAATCAAACAATCATAGCTCTTTATACCAGATGTTGCGAAATTAGTGGTACCCCTTGCAATCAATTTTAAAACAACACACACACACACACACATAAGCAATAATATTATAAGATAACACACACAAGAATACACACACACACACACACACACAAGCGACAATATACTAAATATTATCTCTATATGATTTACAATGTGTTCTAGCGCGAAACTATGTTTATATAGGTGCACAAAAAAGAGCCATAAAACTAATTTGAGTAGAGATCTCATCATAATAGGAAAAATCACATAATTACTGGTAGCGGACTCATGCGGATGCATAAGGTGCCCACATAGAATCTTGTTAGGAAAATATAAATTTGTGCCCATGTACTTAGATCTAAGATGTAAATCTACCCTTATACAAGTAAACTGCTATATATCCCCCCTTTACTTATGAAAAATGTGTGGATATTTGGACATCGTAAAATTTTTGTCCAAAAAATAACAGAATGGCTGAATGGTCGTCTTAATTGGAATGTGAAATTTACTACGTGGAAAAAAATTTACCAAGTGAAATTTGTTGAGTATGATGGGCTCAATCAAAACTACATCGTTTTGGCACTTAATAATAGGATAAAATTAAAATACTTATTTATGATTAAATGGCCAATATACCCTCAAAAAATCTGAATGCAAGTGACCAATATAGGCTAATTTTTTTAAAAATGAAATCCTAAATATACCCATTGTCTCACCCAATTACACCTATAAAAAAGAACCACCCATTTTTTTTCTAAAATCACTACCCCTCCCCCATCAACGCCGCCACTCCCACCCTATCCCCTTCTTTTGGTTCGAACGCGCACCACCACACTCTGCCTCATCCATCACTTCTCGAACATTTCACCCCTACCACGCCTCCATGTTTTTCATCCTTATACAACGTAAATTATGCTTATGCTAACCCCCCCCCCCCCAAACTCACCGTGAAACTAAACCCCCATAATTTCACCATGAAATCCAACCTTCACAAACCCACCTTGAAACCTAACCCTCAATGTTCTAAAATCTACATTCATAGTCGCCTTTAAACCCTAAATATTCGATCATATGAAGCTTTGATGGGGTTGCCATTGTTATTAACATCGACTCGCCGGCAAATAGAGGAAGACAGATCATGTCGACGAAGCTTGTTAAAAATTAAGAAGGTGGTGTTTTGGTTGTAGCCTAGTGGTAGGCACGTCTCACTTGAGACCATAGGTCTCGAGTTTGAGTCACCTCAAGGGGAATATGGGAACATGCGTTGATTCCCTTTAAAAAAGAGAAAAAAAAGGGTATGTACACTCTGAACTTGGGTTAACTATTAGGAATATTATATATTCCAAGAATATATTGTAAATATCAAGTTACCAAATATAGAGATTGTGTATATCAATTAGGATATTTGTATCTTGTAAACCAAGCTAGATTATTCTAGAACATTAGTTTCCTTTTTGTATTAGTTTTCCTAATTAGATTAGGACTCTAGAATACTCTTTGTAACTCTATAAATATGTATCTCTTTCTCTAATCCTTGACATGGTATCAGAGCTATAATCCATAATGGGACTTCTCCGTCAAGAGCCGCCCCACCCAACTAGTTTCCGCATCTCCTTTTTTCATCAACACCACTAGGGCAACACCCTAAAGCCGCCATAACCATATGCTTGCCTTAACACAGCCGTGCATGAAACTTAATCCACACACTAACCCAATTACTCTCTTAAACCATACCCAACCGGAACAAACCTCAACTTTGGCCACCCTAAACTCGCCCTCATCACTCATCAGACCCTTCCCAACACCTACTTCCAACTAAATCATCACCTTTTTGTTTTTTTATGTGTCTTGACTGGAACCAACACCCTCCTCCACCATTTAAAAAAAAAAAAAAAAAACTTCTTCTTTTTAACCATTCACACCTCCACCACAACGCATTGAAGATGAACCCTCAACCCCGGCTATACTATACCCCCAACTATTTTTTCCAAAATCGCAAACCCTATTTTTCTTCTTCTTTATTTACTTCATAAAATATATATATATATATATATATATATATATATATACACACATATATATATTATTATTTTTTGCCATGTGTGGCTTGTGCTGCCTACCAAATTCAGTTTTAAAATCAAATTTATTTATTTTTCATCAAATTTTTATCTACTTCTGTTTATTTTTTATAATTTTTTTTTCTTTCAACACAAAACCAAAACTAATTATGCCTTTGTCGCAACCAATTCTGCCGTAGTAGCAACCAACTCTTTGCCTTAGTAGCACTAATTTTGCCTTCGTAGCAACCAATCATTTGCCTTTGTAGCAGCAACTCCGCCATAGTAGCGACCAAAACCTAAAAACCTCTGCCATTGTAGCAACCAAAAACTATTCGTTGAGACATAAAATCGTCTTGCGACGTAGTCGATGAAACGTTCAAAGCAAACGTCATTCCAACGTAAAATCGTCTTGCGACGTGGTTGAGACGTAAAGTCAACGTCATTGCAACGTAAAATCATCTAACGGCGTGGTTGCGACGTAGCAAAATCTCACACGTGAGGGTGCAACCCTACTTGTACAAGTTGAATTACAAAGTGATAACACGTGTTCGACCATTCTTCTTGATCGTTCGAAGCTCGGTTCATCTCATAACTTTCCAAGATTGGACTCTCCTATCAGTCGTCCATCTTGCGGGGGCATATTAGGAATATTATATATTCCAATAATATATTGTAAATATCAAGTTACCAAATATAGAGATTGTGTATATCAATTAGGAGATTTGTATCTTGTAAATCAAGCTAGATTATTCTAGAATATTAGTTTCCTTTTTGCATTAGTTTTCCTAATTAGATTAGGACTTTAGAATACTCTTTGTAACTCTATAAATATGCATCACTAGCATCAATAATATTTGAGTCTCTCATATCAATTATCTCTCTCCATGTATGATTGGCTCCGACTATCTCTTTCTCTAATCCTTGACATTAACAACTGTTTTCACAACCGCCTTTAAACCCTCATTGTCTCGTAATTTCAGTGGTGGTGGTGGTGGTATTGAATTTGGTTATGGTGGTGATGGATGGTGGTACACAATGGTGGGTGGCGATATTGGTGGTAGCATGGTAGGTATGCACGACAGTGTGGGTGGAGGAAGAAGGGGGTGGCCGGGTGTGAATTGGGGAGGAAAAAGAGGGGTTATTTTATGTTTTTCAGTTCTTGCCCGTCAACAACTTCATTTGGTAATTTTTTCACGTAGTAAATTTCACATGCCAACTGAGACACCTAGCCAGCTATTCCGTTAGTTTTTGAACGGAAATTTAACGATGTCCAAATATCCACACATTTTTCTTAAGTAAAGAGGCATTAACTTGTATAAGGATAGATTTGCATCTTAGACCTAAGAACATGAGCCTAAATCTGTACTTCTCGAATCCTATGCACCCACCTTATTTTGCGCATACGGAAGCAGAAACTTCGTCCACAATTTCCTTTCTTTCTCCTCCTTTTTACTTCTCCTTGAGTACTTTGATCCTAACTCAAACTTCTCCTTGCCTTAAAATTTCACCCACCAATGTTCCTCATTGGTTTCTACTCCAATACCCAACAAAGTACACGTGTGCTGGATTTGGAACCGTTGCTGCGGAGATAATGCTCCAACACAGTAAAAATCTAGTAGAAACAGTAAAAAAAATCACAACAGTCTAAAACATTTGTACTATAAAAATTCAGTAGTATCTAAAACTTGTATGGACATGTAGAAGTGTGTTTTAGATTACGGTTTCTACAAATGTTTCACACGTTGTAGTGATTTTTTTACATTTAGTAGTAAATTTTTACGCGATGCAACTTATCTCCGCACTAGCAATTCCATGTCCCGCCGATGAACTTCCCAACATTCAATGTAAAGTAAAAATTTACCCCAATTTATATTACATTGTTAAGATGGAACCCATCTATGTATTTATAAAAGTTGAAGTGAAAGCTATTGATAATTCCCTCCAAAATAGAGATGGTTTTAGAACACTACTTTTGCTTATATGTTTGGTAGCTCTAACCTATTTCAAGTCATTAATTATTTGTTTCCAACAGGAAATTTTTCATTTTATGTTTATTTACTCTCCTTATTCCAAAGCTTTAAATATATGCTAGGTCCCGAAGGCTAATAACACAAGCCACTGCAAACAATGCAATGTTACCCCCCCCCCCCCTGGATCACATACAAATGAGAACGTTTCATTTAATGTTACTCCCTCCGTCCCAAAATGATCTTCCTATTTGTCATTTCTCATTGTCCCAAAAATTTCTTCTTGTTTCTACATTTTGGCCTTAAAAGTGCATAAACAAAACATGGATAGTGAAGCAAGTGTTCATATCCTTAAAAAGTTTGAATAGTCAAATGAGAAGATCATTTTGGGACGGATGGAGTATTCATCAACATCACTAAAGGAAAAATATAAAGTCACAAAAAAATCTCACAAAACTTGGCTCACAAAATGATGTGTGAAGATTATATTGGTGCTTTTAATTAGATTGTGGCGGGTCCACAATCGATGCAACCAATAAAATATCATCACCTTATTTTGTATCCCACATTTTGTGAACTTCTTTTGTGCCCCTAGCATTGCCCAAAAATAATTACTTCCGTCTTTAAATGAATGTTCGAAAACAATTTGAATTTTCTCTTGTATAATTGATACGAGTAAAGAATAAAATTGGAAGATTTTTAAACATACATTTAAGACGGATGAAGTATATTATGTTCATTGTTTAGAAGATGCTATTTCTTAATATTTCATTAGGGGTGGCAAATTGGGTGTTTTGGGTGTACCCATTAAAGTTAAAATACCCGGATATCCAATGATTTTTAACTTTAATGGGTAAACCAAAAACACTCAATTTGCCACCCCTATATTTCATCAATATGTCAATGTACTCCGTTCAGCTTAAAATGGAGTCACTTTTAGACAAAAAACGAAAAGTTAAAATTAGTTATCACTTTTAGGTTAAAAGCGTTTGAATATCTTTTACTTGAATAAATGTCATTTTTGTTCGGGCATTAAACGCATGGGTGTTAGACTACTTTATATTTATATCACCTGTTATTAGTTAAATGGTTAGATTACTTCTTCTTTCGTACGGAAATGGTTGAGGTTCAACTCTTTATCAACTCCACTTTTGCTGTAAATTTAAATTTTGAAGTAGTGTGTTATAATTTGTGCACTCACTAAATATTTTCTTTGGGTCCGCCGCTACTGTTTATAGTTATAGAATTATTTAAATATTGTCTTGATTTTAATTATTATTCTTCATATTTCTGATCTTCTTGTAGTTCTTGGCTGCTGACAGGAATGTCCCCGAAAGTCTTCCAACGAAGTTTTCGTTCTTGACTTCCCTTACGCTACATAATTTTGCATTACATGATCTGCATCAAGTTTCATCGGCGCTTTGCTTGATCAGAAGTTCCCCAAACTTGATCAATCTCGATATCAATGTGATCATACTCTTCCCTTCTCTTACTATACATGGTTATTTTTTCATTTAAATGTGCCTCCTCGGAACTTCTTTTTTGGTACGTGTGATTATGTAATTCCTCATCATTAATTTTATCCTTCATGTACATAGGTACTTGTCGTAAAGAAAAAAGATATTAAACAAGTTACGAGTATAACTTGTTTGGAAGAAGCAATCAGCAACACGACACTCGAAAATCTTGAAAAAGTGAGAATAGGAGTCGTGAAGGGCCGTAAGGTTGAAGTGTTGCTTATAAAGTTCTTGCTCGCTTGCTCCACGTCTCTGCAGAAGATGAATATTGAACAAAGTTATAAAGTCCGTCCCAACGAAATGAAAAGAATTTCTAGAGAAGTATTCAAGTTCTCTAAAGCATCCACGGCAGCTATAAATATACACACTCAACCACATCCCTTTTGCCAAAGAATTTTAGCTTAAGGGACATTCAGTATTTCTTTCTATACGAAAGGACAGGGGTTAGTTAAATCCCTACCCAATGCACTTTCAAGTCCACTCTTGTTATAGTTTAAGGCATTCATTAACAATAATCCCATCTCATTTAGCAAGTCTTTTTTGATTTAGTGTGGCTTGCAATTTTCTTGGTTTCTAATAAATTACATTAAATTTTAGCAATTTTGACTTGTTTTTTTTGGAGTCGCGATTTAAGTTTATTAAAAATGTTGCGGCCACTTTAGGTTGTGTCAACGCCTATGCATTCAAACAAGCGGTATTCCTCAACGAATTAACCAATTCAGAGGCTTTAATTCAGGAGTGGGTCTTATGAAAAACATGTTTTACACTAAGAGATGTGTAAAACCTGTTTTATATTAAGAGATTGTGTTTTGGGAGGGGCTATTGCCACTACATCTTTTGCTTTTCCACTACATCCATTAATATGTTTGAATTTTTTGACTAAATTGCCCTCAAGTACATCTTAACTATTAATGTGTTTTTCCTATATTTTTTTTTTTGGTAAGGTTCTATTTATGGGTTTTCCTTATTTTTTTGTATGATTGTTTTGTTTTTTCAATCATCATGACAATGAAAATCTCTGAAAATAAATGCATAGTAAATTTATGTAGGATAAAAAATAAAATTGACAAAACATGAAGTAAAGAAAATTATTAATCTTTCACTAACGTATAATGCTATAACTAATTACTTATATTTACTTACATTTCCACCGTAAAATTTTGTCCTTAATGATGCAAATAAAAATTAGAAAAAGTGGAGTTAAATTTGAAATTTTAAACTAAATGTTATTCAGCTTAATTACAAAACTTTAGTTATGAATTTATAAATGAATGTTTTTAATCTTGTGAAAAAAATATTTTTCTATAAACTATAGAACATCTATTTTCTAACTAAAAAAATAGTCTCCACCAGTAAAAGACTTCATTTAACATTTTACTGTTTCAAGTTGAAAACTAAAAAGCGAGTTAAAACATAAAAATTTATAACTAAAATCTAGTTAAATTTATCAGATTTATTTAAATAGTAATTTTTCAATTCTAAATGACATATTGACATTTCATTTTTATTAAAATTAGCATAGTAAAATATCCAAAAACCTTTTCTTTCTAGTGTGAGGAAAAACTAATTTTTTTATACCACGCAGTCATTCGTAATATGTTTCAAATGTAAAACTAATTGTGAATGTGTAAATACTTTATAGAAGTAGATTAACTTTATGGATCACCGGCAATTTATTTTTTATTCTGGAAAATAAATTACAATAAAACTATAATAAATTTATATCAAGTTGAAAAGGAAAATTAAATGATAGTTTGCTATTGAAATTAATTATTTATTATGCAAGATAATTATTTCAAGTTAAATCACTATTAATTAGTTTCTTATTAGTAAATGTAGTGGGTATTTTAAAAAATATGTAGTATATAAGAAAAATTTGTTGTGATATAATCCATTATGGAATGCTTAGCTAATTCCTTATAAAACTAAAGGATGATTTTGTCTATTCACAAAAAAAGAAGGGATAAATTTGTCTAGTTGCATAGTTTTGTAGTGGAAAAGCAATAAATGTAGTGGTAATAGCCCCTCCCTTGTGTTTTACATTAAGGGTTGAAAACAGGTTTTACACTAAAACGAGTGTAAAACAAGTTTTTCCCTAGATTTTCACATAATTCAGTGGCCTATGAGGAATCATAAATCCAGTTGTTTTTTCAAACGTCGACAAAAAGAAGTTTCAAAATTTTGGTCATAAACATTGTTGACAATTATTGATTGAAAGTTGTTTTGTCAGTGGATGAACGGAACATATACAAATATTTACTACCATCAAAATGAATTTTTGAATTTGCTCTTGATTAATAGCTAATTCAGACATTTATTTTGATAGTAGTAAATATTTGTATATGTTCCGTTCATCGCTAATTCAGACATTCATCTTGGAACTTAGGGGGTAATAATAAGAGTATAAGACTGAAAGCACCATGAGATGGTAGTTTTACATGGTTGATATCATCTGCAATCCAAGGAAAGACAAAACTTGATTTCAAGAGTAAATGTAAATGAATATGGCTACGTTTTTCACAAATTAGGCCAAGTTGTTGTTCAAGAAACTGGAGAACATTGAAAACCCTCCTGACTATGGGCATACACATTCATACAATTACTTAAGATTGCGGGGTCCACAAACTATGAAACTCATCTCGCAATCTATTTTGCTCACAAAGTGATGTGTCTAAATCTCCACCGTTCGGAAGAAAAAAAAAAGAAAAAAAAAAGAAGAAGAATTGAATAACAGAGGTTTTAGAGTAAATTTTACTTACCTAAGTAGCTCAATGATCAATGTGATGCTACTCCGTTTCACAATAGTTATCATTTAAGGAGTTAAAAGAATCCAAAAATTTGGCACCTTACTAATTTTAACTCTATGAAACAATTAATAAATCAATGAGTATCAATATGAGGGTAAAATTTAATAAAGGGCATTAATCGGGAAGTTCTAAAAAAAAGTGTCATATTGTTTGATTAGTTGTTCCCACATGTTGTATAATTCAGGTTGTATTAATCTGTAGTCTTGAATCACATAATACTGAATAGCTGAATATAATACTACATGGAGACGACCGGCGGCGGTGGCAAATGATGTTGTATCATAATTTTATTTACTGCATATTGCATGCAATATAATATGTTAATGCATATATTTAATATAAGGAGTAAGTTTTTTTTAATTGAAAAGGGCTAAAAGCCTCCTAAATTTTATTTAAAAAGAAAAATAAATGTGTACTGGACCAAAACCGTTCCAAAAAAAAAAAATCAGTTTGGGTTTTCCAAAAAGAATAATGGAAACCCTAATCCCGAACCAAACCCTAATTCCTTCAATGCCAAATATCCCAATCTTCGGGATTGGTGTCTGAACGACATAAACCGAATTAGGTAAGCGGGACCCATATACTCTGGGCCCATACACCTAAGAGGCCTATACCGAGAGGCCCATTCACCAGAGGCCCTGCTTATGGTCCGATATTGACCACGCCGAGCAGGCAGTCCTTACCTAGGCCTAATCCCTGGTCGGCCTCTATGATGAGCCGATTTAGATGACGGGCCGAGATGTATCATAAACCTCCCATTACCGCAGGGAGTCCACTTACGGAGTTTGATTACAACTCTAACAGTGAAGATCCTTATCTAAACAAGGATATCTCTTCTACAAGATAACTGGGATATCACTCATCCTTATCAGGAGTCTATCACCAAGGAATACGAGTCCCACAACAATACGGGGTCCTTGGCTTCTATGACAAGTTAGGACTCATTTTCTAATCACATACATCACCCGTATTCTTACTCTCACGCCGGAGGGCCTTCGCCGGTGAAGCCCCGACGTAGTTTACGTTTGTTCATTGTGCGCATATCCGAACGGGGAAGTTCTCATTGCTGGATTTATCCGAACCGCTAGACGAAGGGCTGATCCGACACGTTTTTGGCAGAATCAGTTTGGTTCCATTGCTGGGAAACGTCGATCGGAGAATCTTTCTGTTCGGAAAACCACAAAATTCCTCATGTCTGGTGTTCGCGCCGACGGTCGGGAAGCTAGCGTTACACCAGACGCTAATTTCAATCCGCCACCTCCTAACGTGGCAAATAACAATGTTCTGAATCAAGGCCTCCCTCCTCCACCTCAGGGGGGCGGGATGCACACCCGTTCCAGAGGGCCGGCGCCTAAAATTGCTCACCAGTATGGACGACGGAGACGAACGACTTCACGTCCTCAGCTTACCGAGGCTGGCCCTTCTAGGCCGGCACCAATTGATCGGAGGGCATTATTACATCAGAATCTCTCAACCCTTCAGCAACTAGCTGATGCTCATAGGGCTCTTCTAGAATTTGACCATGATCATTCCTTGGCACCCTTCGTCCAGCCCTCTGGTACGATAGGATCTTTGGGAGGCGGAGAAATAAGTGACCGTAGGGGGAACACACGCACTGAGGACAGACGTCATCAGGAACCGCGTGACGCGCCCCCAGGAAATCGAGCTGCTCCACCAAGCCGACTAGAAGGTCGACTTGGCCCAATTAATACCGATGGAAGAGATCTGAGGGATCAAATAAACCGTAGGAGAGAAGAAGAGGCAGAATCTCCAGATGTGAGATTTCTAGGAGAAAGGAGGCGGTGGAAAAATCAAGATCAAGTCCCACCCAGACAGGAGCCACTTCATCGTACTCCTCCGAGATGACCTCGTGATGATCCAGACACAAGCCGAGTTGTTGGGAGAGGATGGACAATATAGAGATGAACCAGGGGCAGAGAAAGCCGAAGACCGACTATGACGCAATGCGTCCGTTTGCTCAATGGATAAAGGATTCTCCACCTAATCCCCAGTTGAAGCTTCCTCACCTGGACAAATATTCTGGAAGTTCTGATGCCATGGACCACCTCCAGTCTTTCGAAGGTATGATGGCCTTGGTTTCTAATAAAGACGACGTACTTTGCAAGGCCTTCGCTAGTACGTCAGTTGGAGTAGCCAGGTCTTGGTTTATGGATCTAGAGAGAAGAAGCATCAACTCCTTCTCCAAATTAAAGTCTAGTTTCCTAGAGTATTTCGCCACTGTCGGAGCTAGAAAGAAAAGATTGTCAGATCTGGCAAACATAGTTCAGGGAAAGAGCGAATCAACTATGGACTTCTACAATAGGTTCAGAGACTTGGCTGACTCAATAGAAGAGAGACTCACCGACAGGGAGATCATGAACCTGGTGAATCTCCCAAATCCAAAACCCCTTAAAGATAACCCAAAGTTCCCAAGGGACACAAGCAAGTACTGCGCTTACCACCGAGATAACGGGCACGAGACGAAAAACTGCTTTGCCCTAAAGAAAATACTACAGAGGTGGGCCGATCAGGGGAAACTAAATGAATACTTAGCAAACAAAGACAACAAACGTCCGAGAGAGGGTGAGGCAGTGGAAGACCGCGAAGATAGACCACCTCGGGCAAAGCTGATCGGTGTAATCAGGGAGGAAATTCCCTCCAACACCAAGTTAAAAGAGCAGATCTATGAGCTAAGCAAGGCTTACCATATCCCCTTGGATTCACAAAGGGGAGGAGGTGATTAGTTTCTCCCCTAACGAACTAGCCGGGAACAGGGCCATGAGAGAACAGCCGCTGGTCATCACAGGCCGAATTGACAACTGTGAGTCGGAAAGGCTCTTAATAGATTATGGGGCCGCTAAAGACGTGCTCTATTACAGAACCTTCAAGGAGATGGAGCTGCCGGATACCATGCTGACCCCGTACAACGGAAGACTAGAAGGATTTACAAATCACAAAGCCGAGGCTAAGGGAACCGTGGACTTGGTACTAGAAGTTGGTGAGCAACCCTACAAAACATCGGCTACGATCACTTTCATCGTTATGGATTTGGCAAGTGACTACCATGCCATCCTCGGCTCTCCTAGTCAAGGAAAATTGGGAATGGTTGCTTCCCTCCCTCACCAAAGGGTGAAATTCCCAACCCCAGAAGGAATAGGTTGCGTCCTAGAGAACCCCATACACTTTTTAGAGCACGTGATGAGGTCCAGAAAGGCAAAAACCAAGATGGAGATTGACACTCCAGAAAGGAATATCAATATATCGAAGTCGACCACGGTCACTACTTCAGCCCCCAATATCGGCGTGATAACAGTAGACATGCCCGAAGAATGGATCGTACTGGATGATGATAAGACCATGACAGAGACAGAAATGACATATGGATTGGAAGGATTCGGCTGTATCTCCATGAACACAGCTTCGGATAAGCCGAACGATTCAGACCTCATCCCCGTCCCAAGCTCGGGGGCCACAATACATGACCCAATGGATGCCGAGATTGACAGACTCCTAGATATGGAGAATTTGAGCCTAGAAGGCAAAGACAAGGAAAAAGTAAAGCAAATCATTGTGGAAACCTTGGAGTTCAGGGACGGTCCCGAGTTGAGACCGGTTGACCAGCTAGATGAGGTCGTAATCAACCCTGATTACCCAGAATAGAAGGTACGAATTGGAAAACAACTTCCCCCGGAAGAGAGAGAGGAGCTTATCAACCTGCTAAAAAACAACCTAGACGTGTTTGCATGGAAATTTGAAGACGTGGTTGGAGCTAAAGAAGCCATCGCTCTCCACAAACTAGAGGTGGACAGTTTTTTCAAACCAGTCAAGCATGGACGAAGGGTCTTCTCTATAGATAAGGAAAAAGCAATCGAGATCGAGGTGGATAAATTGATGAAGGCCGGGATCATCTGAGAATCGACATATCCCGAGTGGCTGGCTAATGTCGTAATGGTGAAGAAACAAAACGGCAAGTGGAGAATGTGTGTCGACTTCACAGATCTCAACAAAGCATGCCCAAAGGATAGCTACCCCTACCCAGGATAGACAAATTGGTCGACTCCATTGCTGGACATCAAACCTTGAGCTTCCTAGACGCTTATTCTGGTTACCACCAAGTCAAGATGGCTGAAGACGACATCGAAAAGACCGCCTTCCAAGTAGCAGGAGGGATCTATTGTTATGTGATGATACCTTTTGGCCTCAAGAATGCCGGCGCAACTTATCAGAGGATGGTGAACAAGGTGTTCAAATCCCAGATCGGCAGGAACATGGAAGCCTATATTGACGATATGGTAATAAAGACCAAGTCAGGAAGCCACGTCCCGGACTTGACGGAGACTATAAAAAACCTGAAAGAAAACTACATGAAGCTCAACCCAAGTAAATGTGTTTTTGGGGTCACGGCGGGCAAGTTTCTCGGTTTCATGGTCTCCCAACGAGGCACCGAGGCAAATACGGAGAAGATCCAGGCCCTAGTTGACATGAAATAACCGACATGTGTAAAAGAAGTTCAGAGGTTGAATGGAAGGGTGGCCGCCCTGGGGATATTTATCGCCAAGTCGGCAGAAAAAGTCATTACCATTCTTCAAGGCTCTGAAAGGAACTAAGGACTTCGACTGGACCCCAGAATGCTCAGCAGCATTCCAGCAGATAAAAGAATACCTGGGTTCACCTCCACTACTTAGCAGTCTGATTATGGGAGAGACACTCTCCGTATTCCTTGCGGCGACAGACAGAGCTGTGGCGACCGTATTAGTACGAGAAGATACTATAATGCCGAGAAGATAGCATATGCCCTGGTGTAGATACCCCGGGGGAACCACGGCTTGGCTAGAGCGCGTGAGTTATCCTAGGATGTCTAACTTGTTTTTAGAGTCGCCACCTATGTTTTGAGGAACATAAGAAAAACTTATTGATAATAGCCTAGTTTGATTACGAAAACAGAGATTCTTTGTTTTGAGGTTTGTGGGTTAGGTTACGAGATGGGAAGTACCGAAACACCCATCTCGCCCAACTAAAGTTGGTCTTGCTTGATCAAAATCTATATGAATGATAAACGTTCTTCTTCTTCTTCTTTAAATCATAAAAAGGGGTTTTAAAATAGAGTTTGGAATGTAAGAGATAACTCTTTAACCGACCTCAATGAGATGAGGTGATCATTAGAGTCATGTCCCAAAATTATTTGGGTGATTGCACTTTGATAAAACAAAAGGAAATAGAAAAGAGATGAAGTTAAGAAGAGGAAAGAAATAACTTTACCTAGACTTCAAGAGACTTCAAACACTTCTTGATGAATTCTTTAGAGAAATCCTTTGGAAATGCTTTGTACGTGTGAAATTTTAGTGTCTTATTGAGAATGTAAGATTGAGAGCCCAAGGTCCTTGAAAATGGAGGTAAAGGGGGGTTTTTATAGGTGAAAAAGAGATGTTTTTGGTGCCAAAACTCAGTCACCAAGAAATCTTTCCCGGGCAAAATCCTGTAAATTGAGCAAGGGAGAGAATCCTGGCCAGAAATCTGTAACCGACGCCCAGAGGCGCGCGCTTCCTGCTTTGGGGGCGGGAGGCGCGCGCGTCTGGATCCTCCTGTCGGAGGCGCGCGACTTAGAGAAGGCGATTTTGACATAATGGACTAGAAAGTCAGCCCTGTTATTCAGTTTAGTCCCTGGACTTAACGAAGTCAGTCAGGAACTTAACGGAAGTGACAGAAACTAACGAGAAACACTTAAAATGGGGAGAAACACAAGATCAAATGGGCAATCGGGGTGAGCGGTCCAAGGCGGAGTGTCTACAGAGCCCCTCGGCGACGTGGATTGCAAAGCAAAACGCGTCGACGAAAGTTAAAAACACCCGCCGAGGACATCACCAAGAAAAAGCAAAGACTCGATGAAAGCAGGAATTTGAAATTGCGAGAGATAGTGGGGCGCTCCCTGTGTGAGCGGCTTTTGTTGATAGAGGGGGTGGCATGATCCGTTAGGTGAACCTGCCGGCTGAATATGTTGAATGAAGCCGTTAGTGAACCTTTGAACGAGGCCGTTAGTGAACCTTTGGAGAGGCCGTTAGTGAACCTTTGAAGAGGTCGTTAGTGAACCTTTGAGGAGGCTGTTAGTGAACCTTTGTAGAGGCGGTTGGTGAATCTTTAGAGAGGCCGTTAGTGAACCTTTGAAGAGGCCGTTAGTGAACCTTTGAGGAGGCCGTTAGTGAACCTGTGAAGAGGCCGTTAGTGAACCTTTGAGGAGGCCGTTAGTGAACCTTTGTGGACGAATCCATTAGTGAAATCCGTTGATGAGGCCGTTAGTGAACCCTTGAATGAGGCCGTTAGTGAACCTTTGTAGAGGCCGTTGGTGAACCTTTGGAGAGTCCGTTAGTGAACCTGTGAAGAGGCCGTTAGTGAACCTTTGAAGAGGCCGTTAGTGAACCTTTGAGGACGAATCCGTTAGTGAAATTCGTTGATGAGGCCGTTAGTGAACCCTTGAATGAGGCGTTAGTGAACCTTTGAGGAGGCCGTTAGTGAACCTTTGAGGACGAATCCGTTAGTGAAATCTGTTGATGAGGCCGTTAGTGAACCCTTGAATGAGGCCGTTAGTGAACCTTTGTAGAGGCCGTTGGTGAACCTTTGGAGAGGCCGTTGGTGAACCTTATTGACGAATCCGTTAGTGAAATTTGTTGATGAAATATTGCTTTGAAGTCGCGTGCCACTTGGAGTCACACTTGACTTTTTGACTTGTGGGGTGCGGGCACAGTTGACCGCGACCAGAAGAATGTTCCTGCTGGGGATGAAATGTTGAGATTGACTCTTGACAGAACTTAGGGAGTTCGGAATCTGGAGAAGGACAGCCTATTTTTGAGTGGGAGTTTCTATCCTACTTTCAATCTTTGACATGCCTTAAGGGCGGACCAGGAGAAGGTGTGCCCAACTGGGTGTCCGAGGACCGGGGCTGTGTCTTGATTTAGGCTAGAGATTTCTGACAAGGCCTTTTCTGAAGTGATCTAGACTTGGGAGGCGCGCGCTTTCCTCTGTAGGCTTGGGACGCGCGCGCATTTCAGACCTCTGGCGGGTGGCGCGCGCGTCTGGGAGGCGGAATTCCGAGCTTGACATTTGCTGGCCAAAAGACCCCCCAACATCTATAATATCAGCTTCTGTTCGACCACTTGATTCTCACAGCTCCTTTCTGCCATTTTTGAACATCATATTGTTGCTCAACTTTGCTTGTGATCAACATTTTCCATGGCTTCCAATTCTTTTGTTCTTGATGCCAAGGTTGTTAGTGGGTATGAAAAGGACTTGGACACTTTTGTGTATTCTTTCAAGACCCATCCCAAGAAGGCCTTCATTAAAGACTTCGGGTTCCGAATTCTTTTCACTTTGAGGACGTTGAAGCTGGATTGGGATTTGTTGAGAGCTGCCGCGGCTTTCTGGGATTGCGATAGCCATACCTTCAACTTTTTAGCTAATGAAATGGTGCCGACTGTTGATGATTTCGGGGTCATCCTTGGCATGCCTTTGGCCGGTCAGATTTCCGTTCATAAATATCACCGTGGTGCCATTGACTCTTGGGTTTGGGTTGAGTTACTGAATCTCCCTGTTGAGGACGTGAGGAAGATGTTGCACGGTACTGTGATTGACATAACTGAGTTGCCGATGTTCTTCAGTTTACACTCGGAGGATCCGGTGGTTCAATCTTTCAAGAGGAATGCCATGGCCGCTTGTCTCTTTAGTGAAGTACTGTTTGTTACACCCTTCGGGACTGCGGATGCGCAGTTGGCTGAGATTATTTTGCAAGCCAAGGAGCAACAATTTAGTATAATCCCTCTTATTGTAGGGGAGACGTTGCACGGCCTTGATGAGTTACATAGGACGGACAAGATGTGTCGGGGAAGCCCTTTGCTCTTGACCATATGGCTCCGAGAACACTTCAAGATTTATTCCCCGGATGGTGATTTGTCTCCTTTTACTGTTCATAGGAGAAAGCTGTTGATCCGGGATTTATCTGAAGATGGTTGGAAGAAATTCTTTGCCTCTCGGGTAACCGTCGATATTGAGTGGTGCCCTCCTTCTTGGGGTCTTCGTCCTTTTGTGGAATGGACTCTTGGTTTTCAGCACGTGGTTGTACCCGGCTTGAGAGACTCTTCATCTTACCAGCCAGAGCGGGTTCTGCGGCAGTTTGGTCGCCAACAGATAATTCCTTTTCCGAGGGACGGAATGCTTCGTCCAGTTGCTTACATGGGTCCGGACTTCTCGAGTGAGCTTCAGTCAGCTTGGGGAGATGATCGCAACCGTTGGGCTTTTGCTCCTCTGCATCGGGGGAGTGTCTTCCTTCACGAGAGCTACTTAGATTATTTGTTTGGCACTCTTTACCGTGGCATCACTTGGGTCGATGTGCTTCGTGCCGAGTTGTTAGGAAGGGGTTTTGAGCCTAGCAGCACTTTGAGATATAGGGAGGCTGCTGCTAATTCGAGTAACATTCTTGCTGACCCTTTCGGTACTCCTTTGGATGACTTTTATGCTAGGAGACGTGCCGCAACACAGAAGGTTTCGGTGCGTATTAGTGCTCCTCCGTTATCCAAGAAGAAAAGGATTGAGAGACGATCGGGTGGTCCTTTGAAGGCTAAGAGAAAGTTGGACTTTTCTTAGTACCCTAAGAGATTGCAATTAAATTAGACCACTTTGTTTTAGAATTTAATGTTTTGGTGTCTTTTGTTGCTCAATAAATCCGTTGTAATGGCTTGAATAACTCATTGAATGAATAAAAATTGCATCTTGTTATTTGAAGTGAATTGGGTATTTTTGATATGTTTTAGACCGCACCCGAAGGTTGCCTACGTTCCTCCAGTTGGGGGGCTCAGGTCTCCGTAGTTCAAACAAATAAAGACCATTTTTTTTTTTTTTTTTTTTTGTGTGTGCACCCTGTTTTTTGCCTAGACCGCTCTTTTGGGTTTTCAATCAAGCGGGCTTCTTTTTTGCATGCGCTCTAATTTTTGCCTAGGCCGCCCTTGCGGGTTTTCAACCTAGCGAGCGATTTTTTTTTTTTATGGTCTTTGTTTATTAAGCATAGAACCTCTTGAGTTTGTCGAGGTTGACCTCCTTTGGCAGCTGGTCACCATCTAAATCCACAAGTTGGACTGCACCGCTGCTTAGTATCTTTTTGACCACGTACGGACCGATACATTGGGGTCCCCATTTCCCCAGGGGATTCATGGCGTTAGGAGGATGTTGTCTTAAGACCAAATCTCCCACATTGATGTTTCGAGGCTTCACCTTTTTGTTGAAAGCTCTTGCCATCCTTTGCTGATACGCCCTTGTGCGTTCGAGTGCTCTTAGCCTTTTCTCGTCGAGTAAGGCTAGCTGTTCATATCGACTTTGCATCCAGTCGACCTCGTTGACTTGATTCTCGAGGAGGACCCGTAGAGATGGGACTTCAAGTTCGATTGGGAGTACGGCTTCAGAACCATAGACTAATGCATAAGGAGTTTCTCCTGTTGCTGACCGTATTGATGTGCGGTAGCCCCACAATGCTAACGGTAGCTTCTCGGGCCAATCCCTTCCTGTTGAGGCCATTTTCTTGACGATGGTCTCGATGGTCTTATTTGCTGCTTCAACCGCGCCATTTGCTTGGGGACGGTAAGGAGATGACTTGTGCTTGGTGATCTTGTATTCTACCAAAAGTGCATCCATTTCCTTCTCAAAGTGAGAGCCGTTGTCGGAAATGATTTCATGAGGCACGTCGTATCGGCACATGATATTAATTTTTACAAATTCGGCCACTTTCTTGGCGTTGAGGGTCCGATAGTCTTATGCTTCGACCCACTTTGTGAAGTAGTCGACGGCCACTAGGACGAATGACTGCCCATTGCTTCCGGCAGGATGGACTTTACCGATGATGTCTATCCCCCAACAAGAGAAAGGCCAAGGTGTGACCATGTTGTAAAGTTGCGAGGGTGGAGCTTGTTGCAGATTAGCATGGAATTGGCACTTGGCACACCTTTTGACTTTCTCGATACAGTCTCGTTTCATAGTGCTCCAATAGTAACCAATTCGGAGTATCTTCTTGACTAGCATAAACCTATTCATGTGGGGTCCACACTCTCCTTCGTGCACTTCACACATTATCTTTTGAGCTTCGGCCTCATTGGCGCATAAGAGATTGATCCCTTCGTGGTGCCTTTTATAGACTCGGTCTCCAATCAGTACATACCGAGAGGCTAGTCTTTGCAGAGCCGCTTGAGACTTCTTATTGATATTCTCGGGATAAGTGCCATCTTTGAGGAAATTCATGATATCCGAATACCACGGAGAGTTTGTTTGAACCTCGTTGATCTCGATATTCATGCAGTACGCCGGACTGTTCCTTCGGGCAATTTTGAAAGGCTTCACCATTTTCCCTTTGGGCATTTCGACTAATGAAGCTATGGTGGCTAGTGCATCGGCGAAGCGATTTTTATCCCTTGGCAGGTAGTTGAAAGTGATCTCTTGGAATTGTTCAACCAATTCTTCAAGGTGCTGACCATACTGTTGGAGGGTCGGGTCTTGGATTCTCCATTTACCCGATTGCTGATTAATAAGGAGCAAAGAGTCGCCGAATACTTCTAGTTCCGTGAAGTTTCTTTCGAGAGCTGCTTCAAGCCCTGCTATGCATGCTTCGTACTCGGCAATGGTGTTGGTAGCTTCGAATTCCAGACGGATGGCAATGGGAGTGTAGATGTATTTTGGATCGACAAGCAATACTCCTATACCAAAACCGTGTTTATTGGCGGCGCCATCGAAAAAAAGTTGCCACTTATTTTCCTCGGTTGCAGTACAAATTAAATGCTCATCGGGGAACTGTACGTCTTCCCCCTTCACTTCGTCACACGGGAATTCGGCAAGATGGTCACTGAACACTTTCCCCCTGACGGATTTTAGTGTGACCTAAGTGATATCATAGCCGGCGAGCATGAAGTACCATTTGGCTATTCTTGTTGACATGAAAGGCTTCTAGAAGATGTAGCGGAGCGGGTCCACCTTTGCTACTAGTTTGATCGAAAAAGCTTCCATATAGTGTTTGAGCTTTTGAGTAACCCAAACCAATGCTACACATGAATTCTCTAAGACAGAGTAGTTCTTTTCGCCTCCTTGGAATCGGCGACTGACAAAATAAATGGCATTCTCCTTTGTGGACTCTCGTTGCTCTTGTGCTAACATAGCCCCTAGGGCTTCATCATTGACAGTGAGATAGAGCAAAAGAGGCTTCTCCTTGTGCGGCGGAACTAGAACAGGAGGGCACGTCAAGTAATGCTTCACTTGGTCGAAGGCTTCTTGGCACGCGTCGGTCCATTCTAGAGCCACATTCTTCTTGAGTAGCTTGAAAATTGGCTCGCACATGGAAGTGAGTTGGTGCACAAACCGACTGGTGTATTGCAGTCTGCCCATGAAACCTTTGATCTCTTTCTGCGTCTTTGGAGGAGGCATGTCAATGATTGCCTTGATTTTGGAGGGATCTACTTCAATTCCCCTTTCAGTGACCATAAAACCAAGGACTTTGCCTCGGATAACCCCGAACGTGCACTTTGCAGGGTTGAGCCTCATCTTGTGTTGACGAAGCCTTTCGAAGAACTTGCGGAGATCGATTAAATGTTGACCATTGGTCCCTTTGGAGTGAATGATCATGTCGTCCACATAGACCTCGATTTCTTTGTGAATCATATCGTGGAACAAGTCTGTCACGGCTCTTTGGTAGGAAGCCCCAGCGTTTCTTAACCCGAACGGCATGACTGTGTAGCAGAAGGTCCCCCACGGTGTTGTGATGGCTGTCTTATGTTGATCTTCCTCAGCCATGAGAATCTGATTGTACCCAGCGAACCCATCCACGAATGAGCGAACCTCGTAGGCAGCAGTGGAGTCGACCAGCATGTCGATGTTAGGGAGTGGAAAATCGTCTTTTGGGGAAGCTTTGTTCAAATCCCGGAAGTCCACACAAACTCGAACATTGCCGTTTGCCTTTCTGACTGTCACGATGTTGGCTAACCATGCCGGATACTCGATAACTTTGATGAAACCCACACTGAGGATCTTCTCGATCTCTTCTTTGACTTGCAGAGACCATTCTGGCTTGATTTTTCTGAGCTTCTGTTTTACCGGCTTGGCATCTTCTCTGATCGAAATTCTGTGCTCCACTACCTTTTTGTCCAAACCCGGCATGTCTTTGTATGACCATGCAAACACATCCACGAACTCTCGTAGTAGTGCAGTCAATCTGTCTCTGTCGTCCCCCTTGAAGAAGCTTCCGATCTTAGTTTCTCTTGGCTCTTCGTCGGTACCCAGATTAACAACATGCAATTCTTCGTCAGCCCCTGGACCATTTTCACCACGACTACGGACCTGTTGAGCAAGTTCATTTAAGTATGTTGTGTTTTCGTGGTCTATTTCATCATAATTTGAATCGTTATTAACTTGTTCATTAAGTTCATTATTAGTTAATTCATCATTTATGATATTTGCAATCTCAGGGTAATCAGAAATATCAAATTTATCATTAGCAAAGTGTTGGGTATGCTTATTATAAACCACTCCTATTACCTAGATTTGATTGATCCCATAACCTAATTTTTATCTTTTGTGGACTTTAGGATATATTGTAAGAAGTGTTAAAACTTCATTCTTAGAATAGTCCACCTTGATAGTATAGGCTTTAGATTGATAGGCTGGAAATTTTCTAAGTCTGGAAAAATGAGGTAGGTCCATTGCCTACCGCATGTAACCTACCGCATAACCAAGGTGCCGCATTCTCTATGCTTGCCGCAGATAACCTTGCCGCATGGTTTCATCCTACCGCGTGAATCTCTACCGCATGGAACCATGGTTGAAGAAACTCAAGATGGTTCAAACTTAACCATGGTCACACTTGTGTCTTTACCTTGGTTAGTTTTGAACGTTGCAAATTCAAATTTCAAATTTGAATACAACTGTCATCATAGTACAGTTGGACCACCATGACTCTGCAACAAAAGGACAACTCAGACTGAGCTCCAATTAGATTTCAACAGCTCATTGTCCTTCAACTTGGACCCCAAGTATTTCTAACGGCTAGTTTCTCCATCAAGGCTATAAATAGACCTTGAATTCTTCATTGAAAGATACGCTGAGATTCTAAGAGAGAAATTGCTGTTAAAATTCTTGGTGATTGAAGATCATACTCAAGATTTCCAAAATCCTTTGAATCTTCAAGCACTCAACCTTCAAGTCTTCAACAAATCTCCAGCAACCTTCAAGATCAAATCTCAAGCCTCTCAACACAAGATTCATTAGGCTCTAAAATCATATAGATTTCAAAGAGCTCTTGATTCTTACACACACACTCACCCCGATTGATCAATCACATAGATTGAATCATTAGGGATACACTGGTCTAAGTCTAGGATTGTTCTTCATAGAAAATAGGAGTTAATTCAGTTCTTCATCTTTGTAATCTGTACCCAAGAGAATTAATACATCCTCCATTCAAAATCCAAGACTGACCATCTTGGTAAAGGACGTAGATCTTTTAACAGATCGAACCTTTCCAAATCATTGTGTCATTTACTTACTGCACTTTACCTTTCTGCAAATTTACTTATTGTTCATCTTGTTCATATTGCTCTTCACTTGTTCATATTAATTTTGTTTGTCTTTTAGTGTTTGATCTTTCAGATTTAAGAACAAGTGTGAATTGTGTTTGTTTGTCTACCTCATTGCCTAAGTTAAAATCTGACTAACTTATTATTTGCCAAAAATCTCCAAGACACAAATTTTCAATCTTTCAACCTACCTCACCTTAACCTACCGCACTACTACCTACCGCATATACATCTACCGCACTACCTACCGCAAAAACTAACCTACCGCATTGAACTTATCAAAACCAACTCTTAACTTGTTTCAACGAAAACTTCCGCTGTGCATTTTATACTTGACCGTGTGGTTTTTATCTACCGCAAAACTCAAGTGTAAGCATAAAGGTTGAATTTTGAAAAAGGGTTGAAATTTTAAATAGGCTATTCACCCCCCCCCCTCTAGCCTCTTTTCATACCCTTGTTGTGTCTCTGGGACCAACAAGTGGTATCAGAGCAAACACCTTTATAAAACTTCTGTTTTTCAAGCTTAACAGCTTGGGTGCCGATTCAAAATGGCAAGTCAGAAAACTATGGCAACGGTTAACTTCACTCACGTTCCAGCGTTCGACGAAGATAATTTTGACGTATGGAAGCACAGCATTCTAACTCAGTTCTACTCCATGGACGAGCAACTTGGTGATTGTCTAACCATTGGACCATACTTCCCAATGAAAGCTAATCCGGATCCAGAAACCAATGGTGCAAATCCGACTATCAAGAAACCAAAAGCTGAATGGACCGATGAAGAGAAAAGACTGGTTGGAATGGATGTGAAAGCAAAAAGTATACTTCTAAGTACCTTGAGTACGTCACAGCATCGACAGATCATGGAATGTTCTACTGCAAAAGAACTTTGGGATGCAATTGAAGATTACATCGAAGGAGATCAAGCTTGCAAGGAAAGCAAAAAGTTTGCAATTCAAAGAAGATTCAACAACTTTGCTAAGATCCCCGGTGAATCTCTAAGAGCCACTTATGATCGTTATTGTGAGATCGTAAGTACTTATACAGCACTCGGAAAGAAGCTTACCAAGAAAGAAATTAATGTTAATTTTCTTGCCGCTCTTGGTTCGCAATATCTACACAAAGGAAACACTCTTGAAGATACCAAGTTACTAGATGACATGTCTCTTAGAAGCCTCTATGCCAACCTCAAGGTCTTTGATATCAAGCTTAACAACATTGCTGAAATGGAAGGAAAAACAAAGAGCTTATCGTTGGTTGCTCAAAAGGAAGAAGTTATCAAGGAAGAAGATCCAAAAATCTCCACATCAGATTTACTTGATATGGATGATGATGATTTTGCTATGTTCGTGAAAAGATTCCAAAAGTTCAGAAAGACAGCAAGACCCGGATCAACAAGCAAAGCTCCAACAAGGTTTTCAAGGAGCAGCCCTTCAAAGAAGAAAGAGAACTTCAACTTCTCCAAGAAGAAAGAAGATCTTGTTTGTTTTAATTGCAGGAAACCAGGTCACTTCGCATCAGAATGTCCAATTCCCAAATATGAGTATATGAAGAAGAAAAGTAACTTTACTCCAAGGTATTCAAAGCAAAAGGGAATGATGGCTGAAGAAGACTCTACCTCAAAAGAGTTAGCTACATGGATAGAGTCAGACTCTGATGAAAGTGATGAAGATTCTGAAGGTCACATTTGTTTGGTCGTTCAGTCCGATGATGAGGATGATAATAAAATTCGTCGCTCACCAAATGCCAAACCTAAACGGATAAGTTATACGGCCGATGAACTTGCTGAAAAAGGATTCCTAACTCCGGTTCAAAAGAATGGTGATCTTCTATTTTCAAGATGTGATGTTAGTGCAGCAAAGAAGGCTCTACTAAACCCCAAAGTGAAGGAAGTTCTGTCTACCACACCTCAAGTCAAGTTTGACATTTCTCCCGATGAACAAGAAAAGATGTTTGCAAAAGCTGAACAGGTAATTAGTAAGTTTTCTGGCATGAAGGAAGCTTTAGCACTTTCAACTGAAGAAATTTCCCAGCTCAAGACGGAGAAATCTCTACTAAGATCTGAACTCACCCTCCTTAAGGAGCAGATCAAGAGCATGACTCCTCTTACTGATCGAAACCGTTTCTTAGAAGAACAAAATGCTATATTTAAAGTTAAAAACGATGAATTGGTTGCTGAAATAAATAACTTGAAAAAGATCACTAATGAGTGGACCAATTCTCGTGTCACTATGGAACAAATCTTAGTATCCCAAAAGCCTAGTGGAGATAAGGAAGGCTTAGGATTTCAAACTAATGACAACTTTAAATGTGCATCTTGTTGTGAAAGAGATGAGAAATTTACCCCGCAAACTTTGGAAGGGTCAAAGGCTAAACATCATGTTTCAAAGGGTGTAGGACAAGAACCAAAGAAGAAACTAGAGTTCAACTATGTCTACCCTAAGAAACAAACTGGCAAGGCAAAGATGAAAGGTATTGCCATGGATGAACCTACCGCAGAGGCTTCCTCTAGCAAGGTAGATGGCGCTCCCTACCGCATTATCCTGCCGCGAGGTCAATCGACCGCACCAAGGAAGATGACGACCGCAAGGAAGCCGTCGACCGCAAGTGGCAGCAAGACAGCAAAGTTCAAAAGGATGAATTTTGTTAAGGAGACCTCATCCATACCAGTAAATGATGTTGTGCTCAAGACTTCAACGAAGTTTGTTAAAACTCAGTTGGTGGCTTCCACCATTGTTCTGTGTGTGATGGTTATGGTCACAAGGCTGCTGAATGTCTTTTGAGATTCACACCCAATCCCAGAAAGAGTAACCCTCCTTCTGTGAGGCAAGTGTGGGTTGTCAAAAGTTGCTAACCCTTTGGACCCAAAAGAATAAAAAGGGGACCTTGTTCTTAAATGTCTATTTTGTAGGTCCTCTGCTTAATGGCCGGACATTCCAAGGATAAATCAAGCTTATGGTATCTCGATAGTGGCTGTTCAAGACACATGACCGGAGATATCAACTTATTGGAAGATGTCCGTGAAGAAAAAGGGCCATCAGTAACCTTCGGAGATAATAACAAAGGAAAGACTGTAGGATATGGAGTCATTCGTAAAGGAAAAATCACCATCCAAGAAGTCTCTCTAGTTATTGGACTACAACACAATCTACTCTCAATATCTCAGTTCTGCGACAAAGGATTGCAATGCCACTTCACTTCAAATTTCTGTCTCATCAAAGATGGCATATCCGGCGTCACTTTGCTCAAAGGGATTCGTAAGAAAAATGTTTATGTTGTTGATTTTAATTCATCTTGCATTTCTTCTAATCTCTGTTTTGTAGCAAAGAATGTTAGTAAGAATAGTTGGCTGTGGCATAAAAGACTAAGTCACTTAAACTTCAAGTATCTCTCCAAGATTGGTAGAGAAAATCTAGTTCGTGGTCTACCCAAAGTAGCTGATCACCACGATGAGAAGTGCACAGCATGTCAACTAGGCAAACAACCAAAAGCGTCTTTCTCCAGCAAGACGACACCTTCAACTTCTAGATGTTTGCAACTACTTCATATGGACCTGTTTGGACCTGTTTCTACCGCAAGTATTGGAGGAAATAGATATTCCTTAGTTGTGGTAGATGATTACTCAAGATATACGTGGGTCGAGATGATGAGCTCCAAAGATGATTGTTATGACATTTTGACCGCACTCTTTAGACAGCTCCAAACACAAAAAGAAGATGACATCGTTAGTGTTCGATCCGACAACGGTACAGAATTCAAGAACAACGGTGTTGCTCAATACTGTGATGATCATGGTATTGACCACAACTTTTCTGCTGCTGGAGTTCCACAACAAAACGGTGTAGTAGAAAGAAAGAATAGAACGTTGATAGAGGCCGGAAAGACAATGATTGCTGAAGCAAAGCTACCTCAATACTTTTGGGCTGAAGCCGTCAACACAGCATGCTTCACTCAAAATAGATCCCTCATCAACAAGACCTACAACAAAACTCCTTATGAACTTTGGAGAGGAAGAACCCCCAACATAGCATACTTCAAGATATTTGGATGCAAATGCTTCATTCTCTACAACGGTAAAGAACATCGAGGTAAATTTGCTCCTAAGGCCGATGAAGGTATATTTATTGGGTATGCTAAACACTCAAAAGCTTTTCGTGTATTTAATAAAACCACTCTTAAGATAGTTGAATCTGTCCATGTTACTTTTGATGAACATTCTCTTCTTGAGCCACATATGGCTCCAAATGTTGCTGATGATTTTGTTGAGATAAATGAGACAGGTACAACTCAACCACAAAATCAATCAACTCAAGGAAACCCATCTACCTCAACTGCACCTCCATCTACCTCATATGAAGCACCAGAAGTTGCCTCATCTGCTGCTACCTCAAATGGAGTTGAAGTTGAGACACCCATAAATGTTGAAGAACCTATCCCTCAAATTACTTATGATTGGGATGGCTCAAATGATGTACCACTTGAAGACTTACAACCACCATCAACTCAACCAGACATACCTCAAGAAGTTCGTGAGGTCAGAGATCACCCAATTCAGAATATCATTGGTGATTTGCATTCTGGTGTAAGAACAAGAAGATCAAACTATGATGCACTTACCGCATTCATATCTCAAGTTGAACCTAAGAAAGTTGATGAAGCACTCCAAGACTCAAGTTGGGTTGTTGCTATGCAAGAAGAGCTCAACCAATTTGAAAGATGCAAAGTTTGGACCTTAGTTCCAAGGCCACAAGATCAAGGAGTGATTGGTACAAAGTGGGTATTCCGAAACAAGATGGATGAGAATGGAAGCATCACAAGGAACAAAGCAAGGTTGGTTGCACAAGGATATAGACAAGAAGAAGGCATTGATTATGATGAAACATTTGCCCCCGTTGCAAGACTCGAAGCTATAAGAATATTCTTAGCTTATGCCTCTTACAAAAGATTCAAGCTATATCAAATGGATGTGAAGAGTGCATTCCTCAACGGTGAACTTCAAGAAACAGTCTTTGTTGCTCAACCACCCGGATTTGAAGACCCCAAATTTCCAAATCATGTCTACAAACTCCGTAAAGCTTTATATGGACTCAAACAAGCTCCACGAGCATGGTATGATACTCTATCTAAGTTTCTCCTTGAAAAGGGATTCAAGCGTGGTAAGATCGACACAACTTTATTCATTGCTAAATATAATGATCATACTTTACTTGTTCAAATATATGTAGATGATATTATTTTTGGTTCTACTAATGAATTGTTGTGTAAGCGTTTTGAGAAACTCATGAAAAGCAAATTTGAGATGAGCATGATGGGAGAATTGACATTCTTCCTTGGACTTCAAATTAAACAATGTGCTGAAGGAATCTTCCTCAACCAAGCAAAATACACAAGAGATCTTATCAAGAAATTTGGACTTGAAAATGCAAAGGCATACGACACTCCTATGGCTACTGGTAACAAGCTAGATAAAGACTTGAAAGGTAAGAAGGTTGATCAAACTTATATCGAGGTATGATTGGCTCTCTCCTATACTTAACTGCTAGTAGGCCAGATATCATGTTTAGTGTTTGCGTTTGTGCTCGTTATCAAGCTGATCCTCGAGAAGCACATCTTATTGCTGTTAAACGAATTATTCGATATCTATCTGGGACTATTAACCTTGGACTTTGGTACTCCAAAGATTCAACTTTTGATCTTATAGGTTACTCAGATGCAGATTACGCAGCATGTACCATTGACAGGAAAAGCACAAGTGGAACTTGTCATTTCCTTGAAATCGACTAGTTTCATGGGCAAGCAAGAAACAAGCCTCAGTCTCTGTATCTACACAGAAGCTGAATATATAGCTGCTGGAAGCTGCTGCTGCCAAGTGCTGTGGATGAAGCAACAATTGGTTGACTACGGAATCAAAGAAGAAAATTGTCCAATCTTTTGTGACAATACATCTACCATTGCTGTCTCCAACAACCCTGTCATGCATTCCAAGACCAAACACATTGATATCAAATACCATTTTCTCAAGGATCATGTTGAAAAAGGTAATATCCACCTAGAGTATGTGAGTACTGATGATCAAATTGCAGATATTCTCACCAAGGCTCTTGATTCCAAGAGATTTAGGTATCTAAGAGGAGAAATGGGTATGCTTGAACTCTAACTCAAACTTGTCCATATAATTTCTTGTACTAATGTTTGTCAAAAAGTTCAATATCAAGATAGGTACACGGCAGACCAACTCACGGTCAAGCATATAACACAAACCTCTAAACTCAATTAACCGCAACTCATGTCTGCCGCATCAACTATGCTGCCGCATAAAGTCTTGTCACCTCAGTAATGATATCTCAAAAGACTAAATAAGGTAAGACCTCACCGACCGCACATGTCACGGTCGACATCTCAAGCTACCGCACATGTCACGGTCGATCTTCAAGTTACCGCACTCTAAGGCCCCAGGTAAGTCTTTCTAACTTTGAGATATCTAGGTTGTTTAGATCTAACCTACCTCAAGGGTATTAAGGTAACTTCCTCTTTTCCCTCGTTTTATTTAATTCAAATTTTTTTTGGAGCATTAAATTTTCATTTAATTTTTATTCCTTAAAATTATTTATGAGCCGTCATTAGGCTATTGACATGACACCTAGTAACCTCGCATTTAATTCGATCAGACATCCCTAGGTCACATCCGTACTTTTTGCAGAGTTAACCCTCCATCTTCCCATCATCTGACCTCTGCAAACCACCCTCCTCCTAAACCGCTCCACTTTTTATACTCCACCACTCTCTGCATTTCACCTTTTCAGAAAATCATCTCTCTCTCTAAAATCTCTCTAAAACCGTCATCCATCTTTCTCTCTTTGAAATTCTCTATAAATGACTTCCAAACACCAATCTAAGAAGTCTTCAAAATCGACTGAATCCAGAGACGAAATTCCTAGTTCTATTCCATCTCAACCCGCTCCTCCAGTCGTAGTTATGGTATGAACTTCTTGAATCTCGTATTTTTTTTGGCGGACATTTCCAAAAACTTTTCACATTCTCTAAGATTCATCTCATTATTGTTACTTATATGTAGTTAAAACTTTGGGTTGATTGTTTATTCTTGGTTCTAGTTACTATATGTGTAGATTGCATAAGATTTCATCCAGGTTTATTGAATTCGATTGAGCCAAATGTTTTTTTAAATTTTTTCGGTATTCCAATACTTTCCCCTTTCAATTTCTGAGTTTAATGTTGATTAGTTCATGAAATTGATGTGTTTTTATTGCTCTATAGGCATTTCCGATTCTTCCCAGGTCATTTTATTTGTTTAGTCACTTTTATGGGAATCTGGGTTTAACATGTGTATCGTGTTTATCGTGTTCTTCATAGTGTTCTACGTGTTCTTGGCATATTCAATGATTTGATCCATTTTTATTTAACTTGTTTGACATTTTGTGTTTATACACTATTCACATTTTGATCTTGTATGGGTCCACACTTCTGTGTTTGCGGTAATATCGTTAATATCTATGCCTACCGCAACCTTTGTTACCGTGCCTCACTTGACCGCACCATCATTGCCTTTCATTCTTGTCAAGTGACCGCACGACCTACCTCGTTTTCTAAACTTTAAATTTTGCTTTGTTTCAGGACCTAAACCATTTCATTCCTGGGATAGTCATTGACCATGCAGATCTCAAGAAGGATGCCATTGGCCGCAATATCTTGGGTCGCATGCACAAATCTGGAATTCTTCCTCTCTTTATCTTTGATCAAGAATTTCATCTTCCCGCTTTTGTTGACGAATTCTTCAGTTCGGCTGTTGAAATGGAAAGTCCAGAAGAGCCTGCCGCACACCCTAAATTCCTTAAAGCCACTGTTATGGGAATCCAATTGGCCTTTGATGCTAGTGACATTGCACATGCCGTGGGAATCAAGAAAAGCAAGGACTTTGATACTATTTCACGGCAGGAGACCCTTAGTCTGGCTAAGAAACTAGCTGGCACGGCAGACATTCTCAAAATCCAGCGTAAGGACGTTGGTGAAAATAATGTACCATATTGGCCATCTGGTAGATCATGCCCTATTATGCAAGACTGGCAATCATGCCAACTTTAATCACACTCAATGGATGATCTCTGCTGCTATTTATCTTGGCAAGCGATTAGATTGGGGTCAATCATGTATGACATCCTGCGAGCCAATATTCTCTCATATAAGGATGCGGCTGATGAAGGCGAGACCAAGTACCGCACGAACAGTAGGGTGATTTCCTACTTGATGAGTCACACAATCAGAATTAGGGAATTGTATGAGCAGCACAAGAATTATAAGGTTCCAATTCCTACCTCAAAAGACTTCTGCCGCAAATCTATGAAGACCAATTACCGTAGTAATTTTGGAGATGAGATGTACCGCTCCTATCTTCTGAGAGATCCAATTGAAGAATACATCCCTCCCAAATACTCTAAGAGAGGTCAAGCAAATCTTGGTGATAGAATGGTTAGTGATGTGGAGGCTGCCGAATTTGAACAAGACCGCAAGAATGCTGCCGCCATGAAGGCTCGTGAAAAGGGTAAGAATGTTGAACTCCCCTCTCCTCCAACTTCTGTTAAAGGCAAAGAGAAGGTTGGGGAACCGACAAGGAAGTCAAGACCAGTTTCCCAGGGCGTCAAAATTGCACCTACCGCACCTGTTCGTCCTGCCGCTCCAAAACCTCCAAAATCTAAAGTTATTCCTACTGCACCTCCAATGTCTCCTTCCCCATCCCCTGAACCTCAACAAAATCCAAAGTCTCTAAATCCCACTCTTCCAAACCTGCCGCGCCAAAACAACCTATGTTGTCCCTCAATCTACCGTGCCTTCCCTTAAATCCAAACCTTCTATATCCCTCAAAACAGCACCAAGTAAGGGGGAGTCGTTTGACAAGAAAAGATCTCATACCCCTAGCCCTGTCAAAGTCTCCAAAAAGGCTAAGGTGGCTAAGCAACCTTCACCTGAGGTAATCTCCCCAACCCTTTCATCTGACGAGGAAATAGTGGTTGCCCCTCCCAAAATTTCAAAGAATTTTGTTCTGGATGCCCAAGAAGCTGATATGGAAGAAGTGAGTGGATCTGAGAATGAGGATGATGCTGCCGCAGAAGAGGATGAGCAGTCTGAAGATGACACTGAAAGTGAAAAAGAGGAACAGGCTGTTGAGAAGCCTATTGACAGGGATTGGTTGATGAGAGTTCTGAGGAAGAACATGGAGATTCTGCCGCAAGTGACAAGTCTGCCGCAGAAAAGGATATGGATGTTGAAAATGTTGAAGAAGATATTGCTCCTGAGAAGATGAGTTCTTTGTTGTTGTTGAAGATGTTGATGATGATGAGCCAATATCACCAAGGGTTACTGTTTCTGAGCAACATGTTGAAATTCCTCCTACCGCAGTTCCTGACCCTGCCGTACCCACCCCTTTGAACGTTCAACCTGAGGCTGCCGCATCATCCACTGCTGAGCTCCTTGCCGCAGTTAAACTTTTGACTCAGATGCAGGCAGACACCCAGTCACAAGTTGATTCTCTAGTGTCTAGTATGGTGGCACTTCGAGAGGAGGTTATTGAGTTAAAATCTGATCAAGCCACTTTGAAGCGCGATGTTGCCGCACTTCCCTCCGAAATGATTGCGACCATTAAGGGGGAGAGTGTTGTGATAACAAAGGCTGTGAAGGACATCATCGGCAGAACAACTAGCACCTCTACCGCTCCTCCACCTCCTACCGCAGCTGATACTCCTTCCCTCACTCTTGCCGCGCTCAAAGATGCGCTCAGAAAACAAACTGATTACATTAGTAATAGTGTTGTTAGTGGGGTTGAGGCGGCAAGCAAAGAGCTTTCAAAGTCAATGAATGATGATAAACTCGAAGTCAAGGATGAGTTGGGAAAGGAGCTGAAGAAGTTGAAATCTTCTCTAAAAGAGGAAATAATGGTTCAAACAAATACCGCTCTTCTTCGGTTGCTGAAAAATTTACTCCCAAGATTACCGCGATGACTGAAGCAATGAAGGTTCAAACCAACCGTATTGAGATCAACAACGTCAGAATTGAAGGACAATCTACCAAGATTGACCTCCTATCCAACCGCATCAATACGGTAATGAACAGGCTAAATCGACAAGGCGTGATTCAAGCTGCGCAGGAAGCTTTCAACCTCCTGAAGCAGGTCACGGCAATGTTCAAGCTCACGGTGAAGAGGAAGAAGAAGATGGAGTCGCTACTCCAGTCATGATTCCCGGATTGAATATCCCAGCTTACCGCTTTTCTCTTGCCGCAAAATTCATTGAAGACCTCATTGATGTTGACCGCATTTGATCTGACCACATGTGGTCATTAAATTTGATGTTTAAAACAATCTTACTTTTATGTTTTATTCTCGGTTTGTAACTTAAAAACTATATTTCTCTTTTGAGATCCTTATACTCCTGTGCCTAATGATTATCATCTTGGAGTATGATTATTGTGTTTTTTGCATTTCTACTCCTTCTCTGATTATTTATCTTGAAATGCTTCAAATATTTCTATCTTCTAGGATTAGTAATTTGTTTTTCTTTTTAGGATATAGAAATCTATGACATTGGCTTAGAGTGTGCATTGACTTGGGACATGATATTTAATAAATATTTACTCTTGAAAACATGTTTTTACCAAGTACAATGAATTAGCCTTTGTTATAGTAGGTAATGGTCTCAATCAAATAGGGGGGAGATTGT